>CM035838.1:463849706-464119706 GCA_020510985.1 Pholidichthys leucotaenia | reverse complement strand
TCTCTCTCTCTCTGAGCTCTGTCTAATTCAGGTTCTCTCTCTGTCTATGGTGGTATACAAACAGAAAATATCAAGTGCCATGTTTTGTCCTGCAGGATTTTTTTTGTCATGGTTTACATTAATGACAAAAATATGTGTATTTTTTGTATTTTTATTCTAGTGTTTCTTTTTTCCATTGAAAGAGTAGGGAAGGGAAAGAAACATTCATAATAGTAATGTACTCATGCATACTTAAATTATATGATCAGGTGGGTATAGTAACCAGAACTTCTACTCATGTAAAAGCAGTGCTTTGAAATTAATAATTAAAGTAGGCAACCAAAAATTTCTAGTTAAGGGTACAAAGAGCAACCACTTAAAAACTTGAGTAATGACTTCAGTCTTGAAGGTTTGAGGTTTTTCTCAAAAATTTGTAACAAATTTCTTAGTTTTCTACTTTTCTCTGTAAATCTAAAGTTGAAACCATGTTCCTCAAAGTTGTAATTTCCTCTTGTAAAATTGACTTTTCTTGTACATTTGAAACTTTATTATAAATTTGTGGATTATTTTATGATAAATTTTTGTCTGTTTTTCAAAATAAAATTACTGGGTTTTTTTTAGATAAATTTGAAACAGACTGTGGTAATTTTTTTTACTTTTTCCTTATAACAATTTACATTTTTGACCATAATTTTGCAGTCAGAACAGAACAATAATTTATCTCTGATTACAAAGAAAAAATATTAATAAAATTGTATGGAATGAAATAAATTAACCTAAATGACCAAGGATGTTATTTCTGTTATAATATTTCTTAATATTTATAGGTAAATCTCCTCACCACCCAGACAGCAGGAAAAAACTCCCTTATTTTGAAATCAACTGTTGGCACGTTTAGTTTGAAGGCTGCTGACAGATTAAAGTCATTGACTTCATGAATTTCAGTTATCCTAACCTGCCAGGTACATAATGGGGAACTGTAGCGGACTCTAAAGGTATAATTCACCACAGTATGTGTTCATGTACAGAATGATCTGTTTAGGCAGTTATAGTTGTGCACTCAGGCTTTCTCATCAGACACCTCTTCAGGCAACTGCTAGCGTTTTTAGCTGCTGCTTTTTGTCACTGCCGCTGGAGAATAAAAACGGCATGCCTGCTTGTGTGAGAAAAGAGAGAAATTGCCAGTCTCTTCATTCCTGCAATTCCTACAGAACATAACTTAATATTGTAGTGGCTGGTGAAATATGTCCTCAACAATTCATCAGTCCCCCTTGCCTTTCCCTTCATATGAAGCCGGCAGCATATGAATTCTAACCACATCTCTTAGCTAAGCGACTCTTCCATTATTGCTCCTGTTTCCAGCAGGTTAAAACCATGATAAATGCCTCCAGTGCTTACATACCTCTTATGATTTTTTCCATGTTTAAAGCAGACGGACAGTGACATTTTTTTATTGAACCAATCAACAGATTGTATGAAAATATTCTATTCTGTCTATTCCTGCGATTTAATGTGTCACCAGCTTCCATAAATGACCTTATTTGCTCATAGCTCAGCCTAACCACATCTCTTAGCTAAGCGACTCTTCCATTATTGCTCCTGTTTCCAGCAGGTTAAAACCATGATAAATGCCTCCAGTGCTTACATACCTCTTATGATTTTTTCCATGTTTAAAGCAGACGGACAGTGACATTTTTTTATTGAACCAATCAACAGATTGTATGAAAATATTCTATTCTGTCTATTCCTGCGATTTAATATGTGTCACCAGCTTCCATAAATGACCTTATTTGCTCATAGCTCAGCCTTCACTTAGTGAGGCTGCAGTACCGCTATCTCTCGATAGGTGCGGGCATTGGTGACATCACAACAGCAATAGAAAATGGCAGAACGAGAGCAAAGTGATTCGGACAACGATTATTTTGTCGAGTTTGACGACCTCAATATAAATGATGACATTGAAAATGAAGAATCGGATGATGAAGTAGTTTTGGGTGGTGCTGAGGGGGTATTCAGCCTTATTTGTGGGAAAGAAGTGAGGGTTCTGTTGCCTGCCTGTGCAGTGAGCCTCATCAGAGAAACATTCCCATCTGATCACTACAAGGGATTTTGCCTACCAAGATTAGATTTGTGAACAATGATATGTAAATAAAGTTTTGTAAAATCATATATTGAGTTTATTAATGTTCATGTCAATGTTATAATTCTCATAGTTCAGCATTCATCAAAGTCGCATGTCATATACATTTGAATAATTTGAACACACTAAATTCTTCTCAATTTGAAAAGAAATATTACATACTATACCACCTTTGTATGAATGTTTGAAAACACAGCAGAAATATACAAAGAAATACAAAAATCAATGGAGTATCACTACAGATTAAGAAAATAACTAGTTTCCAGATATAGCAATTATTATATTCCAATAAATAACATTTCACAGTTATAATGGGCACCATTTTATGGTAGAAAATTGGGGTTCCATTTTTAAAAGCACATTTCTCTTACAATCTTAGGCTTATATTTGTTTTTCTTAGCAAATATGTTGCTTCCCTAAAAATTGAAAGCTGAACTGTAATTTCTTCTACTTTTACATGTTTGATTTTGAAAATCATCCATTGCTTGGAATTTATTAAAATGTTTAGTAAACATTTGCAGTGAATATTAAAAATACCATACTTACCCTGTTTACTTCTCGTTTTCTGACAGCTGATCGCATCGGTAGATCACCCTAGCTTTTCACGCCACTGCCACTGACACTTGTCTCACAGTCAGACTTGGGAATCGAGGGATATATAGTTGGAATAGCCGTTTTCTTTATCACCAATCTTTTTGCAAATTGTATCTTATTCTCGAAATCGCTGTAAATGAAATGTCTACTGCACATGCAGGGCGCTAACGAGGTGCAGGTGTGCGCACAGCTGAGGCAGATGCCTGAGAGCTGCGAGCCGTGACACCTGCAAAATATATGTGGACAAGAAAGACTGACAAACCTGGGTACTATTTCACTGGAGTCTGCTTTAATACAGAAGCTGAAGCAATAGGGAACACTGTATGTCTCTGTAATTGAGAACTTTGCTTCTAAAAAACACAGGAGGATGGACTTCCAATATAAGTAACCGGTGAGTTAAACTGTCTTTCTTCAGCATGTTTTTTCCCCCTAACCGTTCTTATGATCATGAAAATATTTGGTAATTCCGAGAAATATCCGTAATCGCCGATTTTAAAACGTAAACATCAAGTGTTGCATGAAGCAAAACACAGCAGGTATACCATCGCACCTGTAGACGACACAACGCCAAACCATATTAATTCAATTCCTGAAATCCTAATCTTCATATCTATTTGTAATCCACAAGTATTCCAAGAAATATCCGTAATCGCTGATTTTAAGACGTAAACATCAAGTGTTGCATGAAGCAAAGCACAGCACTAGCCGCCAACCGTGTGCGTGTGTTTGCCGGTGGTGACGTCACACAGTCAGTGGCCATCTTAGCCGCTGATCGCTTGGCTGGGTCAGACAGCTCTCCACAACAGCGTACTTCAAGAGCGCATTGTCACCTTATGCGACATTCGTTGACACCAAAACATGTGCGGTTCGACTTAGCTCGTCTCAGACAACAATTTGTGTTAAGAATTAGCGATATTGATTTTTCGTCTGTCCGTCTGCTTTAAAGTACTTTAACAAGCTCATGTTTGTCGGACAATTGCGCTTTGCGAGACACTGCCTGCTGACTGACTGGAAAACTTGCGTGGGCGGGGCGCTTCTAAACTCCGCGTGGATGACGGACACATGTGTTGTTTGTGTGCACTCTTGCAGAAAGTCATTGCTTCATATATTTTTCTTAATAAATTCATATCTCCTTGATGTGGCGGTAAAATTTCTGGCGAGGCGGCCCGCCACTGAGAAATGTTACCAGAGGAAACCCTGACATCTCAAGGAGGATCAGTGGAAACAGGATGCACCTGAGCTCAATTTTGAGCTTCATGGTAAAGGCTGTGAATACTTGTGTACATGTGATTTCTTCATTGTTTTTTTTTTTTTTAAATTGCAAAAATCTCAAACTTTTTTTTTTTTTAACTTTGTGATTATGGAGTGTTGTGTGTAGAATTTTGAGGAAAAAAATGAATTTAATCCATTTTGGAATAAGTCTGTAACATAGCAAAATGTGGAAAAAGTGAAGCGCTTTGAATACTTTCCAAATGCACTGTAAATCGACTTTCATTAGAGAACAGCACTGAGCCCCATTGGTCCCTTGTCCAGCGTAAATGCTCCCTGGCCCAAGCAAGACAATAACATCTGTGTCTGTCTGGTGGTGTGGTCAGGTATCCTTGCAGGTCGTCTAGCATGCAGATCACGCTGATGTAAATGGTTTTGAATGGTCTGACGTGACACTTTGGTGCCTCTCACCTCTTAAATGTGCCTGGAGTTGAGTGGCATTCATCATCCAGTTCTGCAGGGCACTGTTCACAATGAAGTGGTCATCAGCGTGGGATGTGACCAAAGGACGTCCACTTTTGTGCCTTTCTGTGACTCTTCCAGTATCTCTTTATCTCTGTTTTAACCTGCTGATGACACTCTGTGATACTCTTAAGCTCAGTGGCCATTTCCCTCTGAGAACTTCCTGTTTGAAGCCTTGCAATGGCGAGGTACTGTTGATCATTTGTGAGGTGTCGTCTTGGTCTCATGATGTCAAAATGTGAACAGCATGATGAAGAGGACTGTTTAAATACCAATTCTAATTGAACCAGAAAATTTATTGGTCAGTTCATGGATCAAACACCTGTTGTGAATTTTGCTATTAAGCACCGTGTTACAGAACAGCAAGTTATGCACAAAGTATTGAAACATTGAACGGTTGGGCATGTGCATTGAAAAAGTTAGAGAAGGTCAAATTAAATTCACCTGTAAGGCGGCGTGTCCACCAGATGTGTTTTTTCAGCTGTGGGTGACTATTTTCTATTCATTCTCTATGTAGTCCAGCATCTACAGTGCTGAGTGTGCTCGGTGCTGAAATGCGCTTGGCGGTGGTCGCTTTTTGTCCCGGCGTTCAGAGATGAAAAAAGTTTAACTTTTCAGACTACAGCTGAGCTCGTCAATGTCAGACCTTTCTAAGCAGCCAGTCAGAATTAAGGAAGGGTGGGACATAGGACGCCGGTACAATCTGTACTCAGACTCCTGTTTTCCGTGTCATCATATTTTGCATCCAGAGCTGCTACCAATGCCAGAATATGTTTCCTGTCCTTTGTTACTTAGAGACTGCTATTGAAAATAAGTAGAAAATCTCACCATAGGAAAAGCGGAAGTGCTGAGCTGTGAGTGACAAGCTGTTGCTGGGATACAGGGCACAACTTTTTTTTTTTTTTTTTTTCCCCCCTCCCAGAGTGCAGCGCGCATGCACTGAAAAAAAGACGTTCAGGGCGTTTGGTGGACGCGCACCCTCAAGGTTATCGTGCATTTTAGGTGCATCCTGAAATTTCACCCAAAAGTCAAATATCCCTAACTTTTTGTGAATTTTGTATATACACTCACATTTTATTAATTTAATTAATGTTACATCATAGAAATCTGTTTTTGACATTAAATAGTTCTCTTTTTAGACATCGCAGTAAATATTTTGGGCAAGTCATAATAGCAGGAATTTATTTTATGTTCCACCTTGTCGCTGTCTCCAAGTAGTATTTATCAGTAATATCAGGTTCACAGGTTGACGTGTCTGATGAAGTGACCTCTTGTGTATCTGCACCACCCGTCCTGCCTTTGTCCGACTCCACAGGAAGCAGAGCTGCAGGTTACATTCCGCCTTCCTGTCCTGCATGAGTGTCTGTACTGGAGGGAGGTGTGAGTGTTTGTGTGGGGGGGTGATCCTGTGTGTGGCCCTATGAAGAGCTGGCTTTGCCTCCCTGTTTCCATGACAACTACTCTCCTACAGTATTCAGCCGTGGGACGGCTCCTGCATCTGAAAGCAGTTCCCAGTGGTGTTTCAGCTCGTCTCACTCTCTTCTTTCAACTGCTGCTTTACTTTTTCCTCCTTCTTCTTCTTGCCTGTTCTTTTAAATGAGCAGCAGCAGTTCACCTTTAGTCACTGCTGTACTTTTAAATCTTCATGCAGAGCATTGTTTGCATGTGAAGTGAAGGGCTGAATTCTGCCTTTGTTCCCTCTTTAAATTCCTCAAGGCTGCTGGCATGGACAGGGAGCACACACACTTAAATTATTTAGATCAACTGTGTCCTGCAAAAATGCAAATATTAGCTAAGTCATGAGGAAGGAAACAAAGAAAACTGGTACAGTTACTATTATTTTTTAAAATTATTTTCATTTAGTGAGGTATTCCTCCAAAGAGCACTGAGGAAGTAGCCTGAGCCGAGGTTGTCGATGAAGCTCAAAAACGAAGTGGCAAGAGCTGAAGCAAAAGCGGAGGACTGAATTTGATTGTTTGATAAGTGAGAGGTTTTCAGAAACAAAACACACACACTTTCACAGCTCTGTCTGGATTCCCTGCCTTCATTTCAGGTCAGGGCAAGCCCACCTCCTTTCTATGTTTAAGCCATTAGGGTTAAAAGCCATGTGACCTACATATGATAACTTAAACCACAAACTTAAGAGGAAAGTTGAACCCTCCAGGTTCAAAATGGGCAACAAGTTGAATAAAATATTTGAAAGTGTATGGAAATATATAGTCCAACTGGAGGGAATGTATGTGGATGTATTAAATAGTCAGCTACACCACATACAGGAAAAAGAAAACATTTAAGCCATGATAAAAATTTACAGTTTATTATGAAGATAAGTATTGAAGAAAGGTTTATTTTAATTGTGGTCTCAGACGAGTTTGGTCTTGCAAAGAAGAAACAGTCAGCCCAGTGAATCATGGCATGTCTATGATTAGTAGCAGAGGAGAGAGAAGAGAAAGACATCAGTTTGATGAGCAGAAAATTTCCATCCATCCATTTCACAGTGCCTGCACAACTCATTAGTCTCCAAAAGCCTTAAAATTTGTTTATTCAAAATTAAGGCTTTAGTTGAGCTTAAAAATTACCGCTAATCCTTAAATCTTAACTCACAGGTCTTTAAAAATATTACATAATAACATAACTGTACTTTCCTGTGTTTATGTGGTGAAATCCTCATAATTTTTTGGCTAAATTGGCAATTTTTTTCTTGTAATTTTGTGAGTTTTTTTGTTGTAAATTTACAATTTGTTTCTCATAATTTGTTGACCTTTTTTTTTTGTAAATTTGAAACATTTTTGCTAGCTGTTAGCATGCGGCGTACATATCTCCCGAGAGAACACTCACACGTGATCTGCATTGTTGTTTATGCAAATCCGACGGCGAACGCTGGGACAGCGCGTGACGTCATCCATTCAGTAACCAGCAGGCTGCAGACAGAACACCCAGATGCTCTTCTCCTCATCTCAGGCGATTTCAACCATGTTTCACTATCTCCCATTCTACTCACGTTCACCCAGTATGTCACATGCCACACTAGAGACAATAAAACACTGGACTTATTCTACGCAAACACTAAGGAGGCGTACACCTCATCACAACTCCCCCCACTCGGGAGATCGGATCACAACTTGGTTCATCTCCGGCTGGTGTACAAACCCCTAGTGCACAGACAACCTCCGGCCATGCGCACAGTGATGTTATGGTCTGAGGAGGCAATGGACACTCTAAAGGACTGTTTTGAAGCCACCGCCTGGAAGCAGCTCTGCGATCCACATGGTGAAGACATCGATGGCCTCACTCACGCCTTCATGAGCTACCTCAGCTTCTGTGTGGACAAATCCGTTCCCACCAAGACCATACGGTGTTGCTCAAACAACAAACCCTGGATCAACCCTGAGATAAAAACACTTCTGAGAGAGAAGAAGAGGATCTTCAGGTCGGGGAACAAGGAGATGCTGAAGTCTGTACAGAGGGAGCTGAGGAGAAAGATCAGAGAAGGCAAGGACAGCTTCAGGAGGAAGATGGAGGACAAGCTGCAACAGAGCGACATCAGCGGGGTCTGGAGAAACCTCAAAACCATCTCTGGGCTCCAGAATACCTCCCCCCAGGCCACGGGGGGCAGGGAGTGGGCGAACAATCTGAATCTGTTTTTCAATAGGTTTGACCAACCGCTCTCCCCCCTGACTGCACAACAACCACTGCTGCCTCTAAAGACATCAAGTCCTGCTGCCCACTCCCCACTCCGCCAACACCCCCCCACTCCCAACACACAGCCCCCCATCCTGACCCTGACCAGGACCCAGGTGAAGACGGAGCTGAGGAAGATCAAGGTGAGGAAGTCGTCGGGACCGGACGGCATCAGCGCAAAGCTCCTCAAGTCCTGTGCAGACCAGCTGTGTGGGATTGTAACGTACATCTTCAACCTGAGCCTGAAGCTGGGGAGGGTACCACAGCTGTGGAAAACATCTTGTGTGGTACCTGTACCAAAAACTTCCCACCCCAAAGACCTGAACAGCTACGGACCGGTGGCCTTGACGTCCCACTTGATGAAGACCCTGGAGAGACTGCTCCTTGCTCACCTCCGCCCCCTGGTGGAACCAGCGATGGATCCACTCCAGTTCGCCTACCAGCATGGCATTGGGGTGGAGGATGCGGTGATCTTCCTCCTTCACCGTTCTCTGTCCCACCTGGAGAAGCCCGGGAATGTGGTGAGGATCATGTTCTTTGACTTCTCCAGTGCTTTCAACACCATCCAACTGATGATCCTGAAAGACAAGCTGCTGCGCGCAGGGGTGGACCAGCACCTGTCATCATGGATCCTGGACTACCTCACGAACCGGCCTTAGTTTGTGAGAACCTGGGACTGTGTGTCCGACACGATCATCGGTAGCACGGGGCCCCCCCAGGGAACGGTGTTGGCTCCCTTCCTGTTCACTCTTTATACTGCAGACTTCTCACACAACACAACACACTGCCATCTACAGAAGTTCTCTGATGACTCTGCGATCGTTGGCCTCATCTCCAATGGAGATGAAGCTGAGTACAGAGGGCTTATCCAGGACTTCGTGGACTGGTGCCATCGGAACTGCCTCCAGATCAACGCGAGAAAAACTAAGGAGCTGGTGGTGGACTGCCGCAGGCAAGTACAACCCCTCACAGCACCAGTAAATATACAGGGAACAGACATTGAGATGGTGACATCCTGCAAGTACCTGGGTGTTCATCTGAACAATAAACTAGACTGGTCACACAATACCGACGCACTCTACAAGAAGGGACAGCGCAGGCTGTTCCTACTGAGGAGACTCAGGTCTTTTGGTGTACAAGGGGCGCTGCTGAAGACATTCTATGACACGGTGGTGGCATCAGCCATCACTTTTGGAGTGGTCTGCTGGGGCAGTGACATTACAGCAGCCGATACGAAGAGACTGAACAAACTGATCAAGAAACCTAGCTCCGTCCTGGGGCAGCGCCTTGATCCGGTGGAGGAGATAGGAGAGAGAAGGACGGTGGCTAAACTGTCATCTCTGCTGGAGTCCGAGTTCCACCCTATGCAGGACATACTGAATGCACTGAGGAGCTCATTTAGCAGCAGACTACATCATCCCAGGTGCACAACCGAGAGGTTTCGCAGGTCCTTCCTACCAACGGCTGTCAGACTGTACAATCTAAGCAGGGCTGCTCGCAGAGATAGCAAAAAGACGTAACAACCTAATAGTTTTTTGAATGCAAAAAATGCAATAGACTTACACAATGGTCCCCTCCAGCATACAACTAGGAAAATACCGGTCGCTATGGAGGGTGAGAATATGTATGGGCACATAATCATACCATGTAGGATAACTAAGTAGACGGTTGTGCTGTTTCATCCCATCTAGCAACAATGCTCTGCACTGTGTGTGTTTATACATTTACATATTTATTCCATCTAGCTACAATGCTCCGCACTGGGTGTGTTTGTTTATATTTTTGTATCTATATATTCATTCCATCTAGCTACAATGCTCCGCACTGTTTATATATCTACATATTATTCCATCTAGCTACATTGCTCCGCACTGTGTGTTTATATATTTACATATTTATTCCACCTAGCTGCAATGCTCGTACTGTGGGTGTTTATATATCTACATATTTATTCCATCTAGCTACAATGCTCCGCACTGTGTGTTTATATACTCATATATTTATCCCATCCAGCTATAATGCTCTGCACTGTGTGTCTGTGTGTATGTGTGTGTGTGTGTGTGTGTATATATATATATATATAAGGGATGGGCATTCGGTGAAATTTTCTTCACCGATCGTCGGGAGAATTAATGATTAATAATCGGTTAATCATTAACATTTTTAGGTACGTAACAAGGCAGGTAGACTACATTAGAACATCAGGTCCAAATCCACCTCTCTCTCTCAAATCCCTCTCTCTCTGTTCGCTGTTCTCGTGTTGGCTCGGCTCGGGAATCTCGCAAGCTGATTGGCCGAGACGTTTCACCCCGCAAGCTGATTGGCCGAGACGTTTTACTCAGCTTCTGTCCCTGCCGAGCGGCCACCCAACAAACGAAGACCGCATTCATTGCTCTATCGCTCGTGTTACTTAGTCTAGCCGTGCGGAACTTTTTGCTGTTCTCTTGTGCCATTTTGTACGAAATAGTCTTCCCGTCGAGCCACTACGCCGCCTCCTGCAGCTTCCCTCGACGATCCTGCGCCTCTAGCACATGAGGAGCAGTAAAGCTCTCATTAACCTGTGCAGTAAATCATTTTCATCTTGAGTTACGTATCTTGTTATAAGAATAAGAGTTCTAAAAACATATTTATGTACACTTTATTTACATCTACGTATGTATGTACACTTACACACACACACACGTGTGTGTGTGTGTCTTCTACCGAATCTTCATGACCTTCTCAATAAAGTTTCTGAAAAAAAAAAAAAGAATCTTCACGACCGCCATTACTCAGCGCGCAACCACTGTTGGCGGTTCTCTATCAAAAATGGCTTCGCGTAATAAGGGTGTTCCATGGACCCTGTCGATGAGGTATATTTGTATGCTGGATTGCAGTGATTGCAGTACACCTGGTCATTTTTTAAATTGAAATGGTCCCACGCAACACTTCACCGTAACCGCTTCATGATTTGGCGATTGCCCTACGGAAGCTCGCATGTATCAACTGAGGCACGCCAAGGTACGGCGATGGTGTAATGTTGCCCCCTGGTGCCCAAATTTTGCCATTGCATTGTTTGAGGACGGCCGTGCACTAGGCCTAATAACCTTGGATTGTTTAAAAAAAAACAACAAATGGTTTGTCGATGAAAATGAACTTCCTCGGTGAAATTCTTAATGATCAATTATCGGTTAATCGGTAAATTATGCCCATCCCTAATATATATATTTATAGTAATATGTACATATGTATATTAGCTGCTCTTGCTTGCTTGCTTTTTTTTTTCTTGCCTTCTGATTGTTGCTCTGAGTGTTGCTATCCCTGTGCTGTTGCAATCCTGGAATTTCCCCGTTGTAGGACTAATAAAGGCTTATCTTATCTTATCTTTTTCACAGGATTTTTTTCTGTTATATTTGCATGTTTTTTTTTTTCTTGCCAACAACTTTTTCTCATAAATTTTTTTCCTAACAAATTCACCACTTTTTTCTTGTAAGCTTACATTTTCCAATAATTTTGGAACTTTTTTCACAAATATTTTTACTACACTTATTATAATTAAGCAATATTACATGAGAGGGAGTGGGCTATCATGAATATATCACTGTGGTGACAGTAATACATGTAATATTTCTGGAGCCAGCTGGAAGACCAATGATTTCAACACTGATATAATTTCAATAAAATCACAATTGCTATTTAATATGGGCCATAAAGTGAACAGGTGGGAACCACAGTTAAGTTACAACAGATCAGAGCATTCTGTCAAAATGATAGTGTTCAAATTTTTCTGTCATGATTGTATTTTTATTTTGAGGTTGAAGTTAATAGGATACAGTATAAAAATAACTTCAGTAATTCACACCCTGTAAGATACCACTGCTATGCACCATGCAAAGATGTGACCCATGAATTCTGTGAATGAAGCTGTCCTGCTGTACACTAAGCAGAGAAAAGGGAAGAAATTATTTAGCAAATTAATTTATATACAGCAAAGTCTTTTCTAGTATGAACCCCATCCAGGTCTGCATGTTGGATAGCAGGGATTGAGTCATCCTTTGTATTCCAGTCGCAACTGTCATATTACTGTGAGGAACACAAAACGTACACACAGACGCAAGATGTAAGAAGGTAATGATAACTGTTAAATCATCTTCTCCTGCTCCTCCTTAAATTACTGCCAACCAGTCAGACCAATTATGTTCCCCTTGTTTTTTTGATTTGTGGACAAGCACATCAGCAACCTGGCACTAAACTGATTTTTTTCCTGTCACGTAAACGCCATCATGATAGGAATGGGCCTTTGATCATTAGCCCCTGTCTCTTAAAGGTGATGAGAAGAGCAAATGTGATTGGTTTCCTGGATGTTACACCCAAAACACACTTCTGAATAATTAAGAGAGTTAGGACAGCCGCTTTGTGCTTTTTGCTGGTGCAAAGTCTGTTTTTTCCACCACTGTATGAGCAAAATGGACTTGGATGTTCATATATACAGTGGGGGGAAAAAAGTATTTAGTCAGCCACCAATTGTGCAAGTTCTCCCACTTAACCCCTTGACGCCTATTGTCGCAAAATCGCATCAATCCAAAAAAAAGAAACAAAAAAACAACGATTTTCAATTATGAAAAAAAAATTTTTTTTAAAAAAATTGTTCACAGTTGGAAATAAATTGAGGCATCAAGGGGTTTTAAAAGATGAGAGAGGTCTCCAATTTTCATCATAGGTATACCTCAACTATGAGAGACAAAATGAGGGAAAAAAAAAAAATCCAGAAAATCACATTGAAGGATTTTTAATGAATTAATTGGTAAATTCCTCAGTAAAATAAGTATTTGGTCACCTACAAACAAGCAAGATTTCTGGCTCTCACAGACCTGTAACTTCTTTAAGAGGCTCCTCTGTCCTCCACTCGTTACCTGTATTAATGGAACCTGTTTGAACTCTTTATCAGTATAAAAGACACCTGTCCACAACCTCAAACAGTCAGACTTCAAACTATGGCCAAGACCAAAGAGCTGTTAAAGGACACCAGAAACAAAATTGTAGACCTGCACCAGGCTGGGAAGACTGAATCTGCAATAGGTAAGCAACTTGGTGTGAAGAAATCAACTGTGGGAGCAATTATTAGAAAATTGAAGACATACAAGACCACTGATAATCTCCCTCGATCTGGGGCTCCACGCAAGATCTCACCCCGTGGGGTCAAAATGATCACGAGAACGGTGAGCAAAAATCCCAGAACCACACGGGGGGACCTAGTGAATGACCTGCAGAGAGCTGGGACCAAAGTAACAAAGGCTACCATCAGTAACACACTATGCCGCCAGGGACTCAAATCCTGCAGTGCCAGACATGTTCCCCTGCTTAAGCCAGTACATGTCCAGGCCTGTCTGAAGTTTGCTAGAGAGCATTTGGATGATCCAGAAGAGGATTGGGAGAATGTCATATGGTCAGATGAAACCAAAATAGAACTTTATTGTAAAAACTCAACTTGTCGTGTTTGGAGGAGAAAGAACACCATACCTACTGTGAAGCATGGGTGTGGAAACATCATGCTTTGGGGCTGTTTTTCTGCAAAGGGACCAGGACGACTGATCTGTGTAAAGGAAAGAATGAATGGGGCCATATATCGTGAGATTTTGAGTGAAAACCTCCTTCCATCAGCAAGGGCATTGAAGATGAAACGTGGCTGGGTCTTTCAGCATGATAATGATCCCAAACACACCGCCCGGGCAACGAAGGAGTGGCTTCGTAAGAAGCATTTCAAGGTCCTGGAGTGGCCTAGCCAGTCTCCAGATCTCAACCCCATAGAAAATCTTTGGAGGGAGTTGAAAGTCTGTGTTGCCCAGCAACAGCCCCAAAACGTCACTGCTCTAGAGGAGATCTGCATGGAGGAATGGGCCAAAATACCAGCAACAGTGTGTGAAAACCTTGTGAAAACTTACAGAAAACGTTTGACCTCTGTCATTGCCAACAAAGGGTATATAACAAAGTATTGAGATGAACTTTTGTTATTGACCAAATATTTATTTTACCGAGGAATTTACCAATTAATTCATTAAAAATCCTTCAATGTGATTTTCTGGATTTTTTTTTTTCTCATTTTGTCTCTCATAGTTGAGGTATACCTATGATGAAAATTGGAGACCTCTCTCATCTTTTAAGTGGGAGAACTTGCACAATTGGTGGCTGACTAAATACTTTTTTGCCCCACTGTATGAGCTTTGCACCTTAGACAACAGACTATTGACTGGAGCCTTGTAATATGGTCCATAGTGGTGAGTGCAACCCTACTCACCACAGTGAGTAGGGCTGCACAATTAATCAAATTTTGGTAGCGATCACAATTTTGGCTGCCACAATTAAATTAACATGATCATTGGTGATATTAACAGTTAAAATGTGGGCACTGCTGCATATCAAATCAAGCATTTTCTCAACCAACAGCCAGCCGACCACCAGGGGGCGAACGTATGTTAGGGCAACATTAAGCTGCAGAACTGACAAGTGAGCTCACCCTGTAGTGGCAGCCTTAAATTTCCAATAGCGGACTGGTGTGATGGTGAAACACAAACCAGATGTCGGGAGCAGAAGGTGACAGTACGGCAACACGTGGAAGTGCCTTGAAAGGATCATCAGTTGTCTGGACGTGTTTTGTATTCAGGGCAAGTGATGCTGACTAAAAAGAAATTATATGCAAAGAGCGTCATAGAGCTGTGTCTGTGCCGCAGGGCAACTCAACTAACTTATTCAACCACCTGAAAAAAACACCACAAACACAAGTACGATAAATGCATGAAGGTTAAAGCGAATGTCACTTCACTAAATCACAATCTGTGTCCGGCGCCGACCCAGACAACTGTAGTATCAACCCTGCACAGACCTTCACGGTATCCATCTGCCTCCCAAAGACACGCTGAAATAACTGATGCAATAATGTTTTATTTGGACAGAGGCGTGTCCACAAAATACTATATGAGCAACGAAAGCTTCACAAACATGGTCAAAACACTGGACAAGAAATATGTGATCCCCACGAGATTCTCCACAGTTGCATTACCTACGCTGTATGGAAAACTACAGATGGATATCACAACTGTCGAGTACTTTGCAACGACGACTGACCTATGGTCAAGCAGAATAACGGAGCCCTACCTGTCCCTGACAATTCACTGCAGTAGTGGAGATTTTAAAATCAAGAGTCGATGCTTGCAGATGTCGTTTTTTCCCCAAGACCACACAGGAAAAGCCTATAGCCCACGGACTGAGGGGAGTGCAATCATCTAGGAGCCTACAGAAGGAGGGACTAGTCTGCATAACAACAGACAGTGAGTGGCTCTAACGTTGTCAAGGCAGCTTCTCTTAATAAATGGACGAGGCTCAGTGCTTTGGTCACAGGCTTCATCTAGCAGTTGGTAAGTAGATGAATTAAAAAAAAAATTGGATATTATGTAATCTGTGTTTTTCCTAAAGTTGACTAATAATCGTGATTTCAGTATTGATCAAAAATAATTGCCATCATCATTTTGGCCATAATCATGCAGTCCTGACAGTGAGTCCTAAGCAGTAAAGACAAAGATTTAATTCAATTCAATTCAACTTTATTTATATAGCGCCATTTCACAACAACAGTCATCTCATAGCACTATCAACTGTAGGGGGAACCCCCACAGTTGCAGAAAGACCCCAGCAATCAGGCGATCCCCTGTGAACAAGCACTTGGCGACGGTGGAGAGGAAAAACTCCCTTTTAACAGGAAGAAACCTCCAGCAGAACCAGGCTCAGGGAGGGGCAGTCATCTGCTGCGACTGGCTGGGGGGTGAGGGGATAGAAAAGATGAAAAGAACAGACATGTAGAGAGCAAACAGCACGATGGGGACTCAATCTATGGGAGAGAACAAACAAATGTTAATGACACTGAAATGTTAATGACCAAATGTTAATGACACTTTTGAAGTAAGAATCAGCATCAGGAGTGAGCTTACGTTATACAAGAGGGCTCTCAGACTTTACTGGACTTTCAGACTTCTATTAGCCCTACAAATATTCACAGAATGGAACAAGTTCACGTGGATAACTCAGCAGCAGAGCAATGTCTGCTTTCACATTTACCAGAGACATTCATGAGTGGGAAGTCTGATTCATACATCAGCCTCAGTCACCTTGCTTCATCTTTAATGGGCTCACACAGACAGTCTGGCACTACAGGAGCAAAACGGAGCCTTTGCTTTCTCTCTTGATTACATTGTTGCAGCATAATGAAGCAGAAGAGAGTCAAACCACAGCTTGGAGCCCCTCTGTGTACCTGCTGCATTTCATTTGGCCAGGTTTTATTTTTCAGCGTCGCTGCCTGAATATTAGAGTGAAAGAAAAAGCACACAGCCACACTATGGTCATGGCACAACAGCTGAGTGTTATTGGGCAATACCCTCAGAAGGTAAAAGTCAAGAGCAGCTGCTGACAGTTAAGACGCTGTCTGGTGAGGAGAGGCAACAGTAGGAGGAGGAGGAGGAAAGACGAGAAGACGGAGAGGGAGAGGGAGAGAAAAGGAAGTGAGGGGAGCTGCTTGGGTTGTTGGCGGCAAGGAAGAGGATGTGGAGGGGTTTCTCTGAGATGGACTGCAGTGCTTGGTGAGCGGTGGAGCGAGCCAGCTTGGGGAGTTATTTTTTTTTTTTTTTTAGTTTTATTTATTTATTATTTGGGTGTGTGTTTTTGAGCCAGTTGTTGCAGCATGGAAGCCAAGTCCCTGTTCAGCCTGCATCGGGCGCTCGCTCAGCCCGTCAAGATGTGCATGTTCGATTTCCCGGTCACCATCCTGGATGACCTGGTGAGCTCCCACACCACGCCACCGCACCGCAGACATCCGCCAGCATGTATATGTATGTGTGTGTTGATGCAGTGTTGGACCACAAGTGCATTCAGATATGCTGCTTCTGTGTGCTTGCAGCCGTGTTGTACGTAAATTTTTTTGATTGCATTCTACCCGTGTGCGTTGAAGTGCCCTGTCAGTGACATACTTGATGCTGCAGAATGGTTTTGAACATGCATTGCGCTGTGCACAGTTTCTTTTCGATATCGTAAAAGAGCATCAGAGGGCTATTGTCATTCATGTTAGAAAGTCGTGTGTGTGTGTGTGAGAGAGAGAGAGAGAGAGAGAGAGAGGAAGAGAGAGCGAGCGAGAGACAGCGAGCTGTGGTTGGGCAGTATGTTAAACATTTCCCGTTGATTATAATCAATCTGAAACTGAATGTTGTTGATTCTGGTGGTGGAACAGAGTGAGTGGATGGCTGATGGAGACTCGATAAGATGCTTTGGATAACAAAGATGAGGCGGATGATTGCACTGAATTTAAACACCAGGAGCTACAGGCTGATAGGCTCACAGAGCTGATAATTATTGGACAGGCGAAACAATGTTGAAATTTAAATAACAATAATTTGACTGCACAGGAAGCAGAAGTGACAGAGACTATAGAACTGGAGAAATTAACCCAAGGGCAGAGATAAAAGTGAAGCAAAAGATCTTCCCTGTTGAGTTTACTAAACGTCATTTAAATGGGTCACTGCACTTTTTCCACATTTTAACTGCTCACATATATCTTAATGAAATGTTTGTGACATATTTTGTTCAAATTATTTATTTATTTACACCTAGATGTGTGCTGATTTCTACGCACTTTTGATAAATGAGGGCAATGATCCCAATCATACGAGGGGGGTGGGGGTGGGGGCTGAAAAGTTCATAGGCTGACTAAGAAGGAGTTATGTCTCTGAGGATCAAGAAGAGAACTTCTATACCACAGGGCTCAAAGTGTTGCAACACCGATGGAAGAAGTGTTTGGACTGAAAGGGAGACTATGTTGGAAAAATGAACCACATTTGGTCAAATTTGACCACTGCATCATGGTCAGCCTATGAACCCTTCAGCCCCCTCGTACCTCAGCGTCCACCAAGACTTGCTTTCAGAAGAAGTCCTGGAAGATACTAGAGTGGCCATCACAGTTGCCTGACTTGAACAGGTCATAACAGCATAAGGGTGCTCTACTAAGTGCTTAAGATGCTTCTCATGAAGGGGTTGAATAATTTTGAACTTCAGTAGTCATTAAAAGTGGCATTTTATCTGTTCCTTAAATCGTTTTTAATGATCGAATGGCTATTAAATACTGCGAGATACTGCGGGATTTCCTTGCAGATTGTATCCGGCATCCATCAAAAATAGATAGCTTCCTGCCGTCGAGAGGACACAGTCCAAAGACGGATAATTTTTTCACACATAAGTTGTTCAGAACTCCTTATAAGATATCCTTATACAAAGCTATATCAAAATATAGATATAGAAATATCCCTAACTTTTTGTGAGTAGTGTATGTAAGATATCAACTAAGGTGACCCGGAGAAGGTTTTGGCTGTTTCTGCTTTCAAAAGACTTTTCTTCTCCACTGCTGCTGCTCCACACTGCTAGGTGCCCCAGATGAAAATCCACAGAATAGGTATTTGGGACTATAATGTTCTGAATGAGGCTTGAGAAAATTGTGAATCAGTTTGTAAATCATCCATCCATCCATCCATCCATCCATCCGTCCATCCATCCATTTTCTACCGCTTTCCCGGAGGTCTGGGTCGTGGAGGCAGTGGTTCAAGCAGACGAGCCCAGACTTTCCTCTCCCCGGCCACCTGCTCCAGCTCTTCAGAGATGATACCAAGACGTTCCCAGGCCAACTGGGAGACATAGTCTGTCCAGGGTCTGCCCCGGGGTCTCCTCCCAGTGGGATGTGCCTGAAACACCTCAAGTGGGAGGCGTCCAGGAGGCATCCTGATCAGATGCCCAAACCACTTCAACTGGCTCATTTTGATGTGGAGGAGCAGTGGTTCTACTCTGAGCCTCTCCTGAATGACTGAGCTTGTCTCCGTATCTCTAAGGGTTCGGTCATTACCCAAAGCTCATGACCCACAGGTGAGGGTAGGATTGTAGACTGACCAGTAAATTGACAGCTTTGCATTAGAGCTCAGCTCCCTTTTCACCACAACAGACTGGTACAACGTCCGCATCACTGCAGATGCTGCTCTGATCTGTTTGTCAATCTCTCGCTCCATTCTCCCCTCACTCGTGAATAAGACCCCGAGATACTTGAACTCCTCCACTTGGGGCAGGACCCTGTCCCCAACCCAGAGAGGACAATCCACCCTTTTCCAGATGAGGACCATGGACTCGGATTTGGAGGTGGTGATTCTCATCCCAGCTGCTTCACACTCAGTAACAGACCATCCCAGCAAGACCTGTAGGTCATTGGTCGATGAAGCCAACAGGACAACATCATCTGCAAACAGCAGAGGTGAGATCCTGTGGTCACTGAACATGACACCCTCTGTTCCTTGGCTGCGCCTAGAAATCCTGTACGTAAAAATTATGAACAGGATCAGTGACAAATGGCAGCCCTGATGGAGTCTAACTCTCACTGGAAATGTGTTTGACCGAGTGTTGGCAATACAAACCAAACTCTTGCAACGGTCATATAGGGACCGCATAGCTCGTAACAACGAGCCCAATACCCCATACTCCTGCAGCGCCCCCCACAAGAGACCACGAGGGACGCGGTCGAATGCTTTCTCCAAGTCCACAAAACACATGTGGACTGGTTGGGCAAACTCCCAGGAACACTTGAGGATTCTTGAGAGGGTAAAGGGTTGGTCCGATGTGCCACGGCCAGGACGAAAACCACATTGCTCTTCCTGAATCTGAGGTTTGACCAGTTGTTGCATTCTCCTCTCCAGTACTCTGGCATAGACCTGGGGCAGCTGTGGCGCAGGTGTAGTGTGGCCGACTACTGATCGGAGAGTCAGGGGTTCGATTCCTGTTCTGTCTGCAGTCTGCATGTCGAAGTGTCCTTGAGCAAGAAAATGAACCCCCAGTTGCTCCTGGTGGGTCAGGCCATTGCCTGTGCATGGCAGCTCTGCCGCCATCAGTGTATAAATGTGTGTGTGAATGGGTGGATAGCAGGATTTGTAAAGCGCTTTGGTCATCTAGAGATGAGAAAAAGCGCTATATAAGTGATGACCATTTACCATTCCCAGGGAGGTTGAAAAATGTGATCCCCCTAAAGTTGGAACACACCCTCCGGTCCCCCTTCTTGAAGAGAGGAACCATCGCCCTGGTTTGCCTTGCCGAGAGCACTGACTCCAACTTCCACGCAATGTTGCAGAGGCGTGTCAACCATGACAGCCCTACAACATCCAGGGCCTTGAGATTCTCAGGAAGAATCGGTTTGTACATCACTGGATTGAAAATGTACTTGTACATGCACAGATTTGATCCCGGAGTCCACTTGGGGTGCTCACTTGGTCAGGGGTCCACTTGACCTGTTCCTGACACAGCCATCCCCACTCTCTACAGTGAGACCAAAGCTGAAGTCATGCAATCACTGAAGACGGCGGGTAGGATTGCTGTCACGTGTGATGCATGGACATCCATTGCCACCAATTAATTTATAACGGTAACTGCACATTTTTGTATAAAAGGTAAATGTGATTTTGATACAGAAAAATGTTCTGGGTTTTTGGACTGAAGGATCAGTTACTTGTTACACATAACAGAATGTTTGTCTTATTTGTTAAAATTAAATTTTGCTAAAAAACATTTGCTAAAATGTTTCATATTAACAGATCTCAAAAAAAGGGTGGTGGTGTTGCACTGTATATTGATGACCTGTATAGGTGTAAGCTTGTAAATGGAATGTCCTTTGCACTACCAGGGATTCTGGAGTGTGTTACTGTTGAGATTGACCAAGATAAAACCAAAAATCTAATTATAAGTTGTATATATAGAATGCCGGGAACTTGTATTGAGACATTCAGAGATAAATTAGTTGAGCTGTACAATAATATTGCTAGTAAGAAAATGGTTGTAATTTGTGGAGATTTCAATATTGATTTACTAAATCCATTTCAACAAAATGTAATTACAGAGTTCATGAATTCTATGTACAGTATGAGTCTATATCCCACAATAACACATCCCAGTAGAATCACAGTTCACACTGCTACACTTATTGACAACCTGTTTGTTAATATTATTGATAAGAAAATAGAAAGTGGATTATTGATAAATGATATAAGTGACCATTTGCCAGTCTTTGCACTTATCCATGGCCATACGGGGGCCAATACAGAAAAAACTTGAAAATCTTTCAGATACAAATCACAAAATGCAATCAGTTCTTTTAAAGAAGACTTGCTGAAGCAAGACTGAACAAAAGTCTATGTATCAGATGTAAATGAAGCCTATGACACATTTATGAACATTGTAACCACTCTTTATGAAAAAAAAATTGTCCATTAGTAAAGAAAAAGCTAAAACATAAATTTGTTGACGAGCCATGGTTAACCAAAGGATTACAAGAGGCGTGTAAAAAGAAAAATTTATTATATATAGCTTTTCTAAAGAAAAGGACAAAACATACAAAAATAAGTTAATATATAATGAGATGTAGTAAAAGAGACTATTACAGTAAAGAACTGGAGAAAAACAGAGACAATATTAAAAATACATGAACAATACTTAACAGTATTCTTGGAAATAAAAATAGAAATAGAAGCTACCCAACCAATTTTTCAAAAAAAAATAAAAAAAATAAAACTACTCAGAGTGTGAATGCAGTCTCACCTGCAGATGAATTTAATAACTTTTTTGTTAACATTGGTCCTAATTTGGCTCGAGAAATACCCATTACGGCACCTATGGGTGATACAGTAAGCAAAAACACTGCTATAAAAGACTCTATTTTCATAAAGAACACAGACGAGAGAGGTCATTGAAATTGTTAAATCATTTAAAAGTAAAATATCTATGGACTGTGATGGTATTGACATGCTCTTAGTTAAAACTATTATTGAATGCTTAGTGAAACCACTGACGTATATTTGTAACCGGTCTCTCCAAACAGGTATATTTCCCAATGCAATGAAAATAGCTAAAGTAATTCTGATATACAAAACGGGTGACAGAGGGGAATTTTCAAACTATAGACCAATTTCACTATTGCCGCAATTTTCCAAGATACTTGAAAAAATATTCTGTGAGAGAATTGACAACTTCATAATGAAGAATAATTTATTGTGTGAGTAGCAATATGGGTTCAAACACAAGAGGACAACTGCATTTGCTCTAATGGAATTTATAGAAAAAATATCAACTGCCATTGAAAATAAAGAGTATTCAGTTGGGGTATTCCTGGATCTTAAAAAAGCATTTGATACAGTGGATCATAATTTATTATTAAAGAAACTACAAAATTGTGGTATTGGGGGGTAGCACTGTCCTGGTTAAGTAGTTACTTAAAGAATAGATATCCGTATGTATGTGTTGGTAACAAAAGCTCAGTTACTGAAGGTTACTTGTGGAGTCCCACAGGGTTCAGTTTTGGGGCCACTGTTATTCAATATGTATATAAATGATATATGTAAAGTCTTAGAAAAAATGGATTTAATATTGTTTGCCGATGATACTAATTTATTATGCAGTGGAAGCAATTTGGAACAACTTTTGGATACACTCAGAAAGGAATTAGGAAAGCTTAAATTGTGGTTTGATTCAAACAAATTAACGCTCAATTTAAGTAAGACAAAATTTATAGTTAACAACCATCACAACAACTCAGTATCTAAACTTAGTGTAAATGGTGTAGAGGTTGAAAGGGTATCTGAAACTAAATTTCTTGGAGTAATAATTGATAATTGTGCTGGAAGTTACATATTAATTATATTAAAGGTAAAATATCTAAATCAATTGCAATACAACACAGAGTGAAGTATTTGCTGAATCAACCCACATTATATACTTTGTGTCATTCATTAATACTCCCATACATGACATATTGTATTGAAGTATGGGGAAATGCATATAAAACAAACCTATATCCAGTCTTTATGCTTCAGAAGAGAGCTATTAGAATAATAAACCAAGCTGCTTACAGGGAACCAACAAACCCACTTTTTCTTAAATTAAAAGCTCTCAAGTTGAAAGATCTGGTTGACTTTAAAACTGCAGTAATTATGTTGAAAGTAAAGAATCTATCACTGCCCGCAAATATCCAAAAGTTGTTCCAAATAAGGGAGGAACAATATCATTTCAGAGGAACATGTATATTTCAAAAACCCTCAGTGAGAACTACCACCAAGCAACACTGTGTTTCAGTGCAAGGAGTCAGATTGTGGAACACTTTTGGACCTGAATTAAAATCATGTACAACGCTTGGACAATTTAAACAAAAACTAAAGGAAGAAATACTCCAAACATATATACAAGATGACATGTAAAATCACATAAGGATTGTCATATCCAGTCTGTGTTGTGTTGTTGCTTAGTTTTTTTTTTTCACGTTTTTGTCTTAGCTTTGTTCTGAATTGTAATTGCTCTTGTTTTGTTTTTCTTTTGAATTCTTGGATGGAACATGGGTGGGCAATATAAGCTGTGGCTTCAGCCATCACCCATTTTGGATAACTTATGTTGAACTGTATAATCAGAGGAGTTATTGTTTAATTTGACCTTGTTGAATTTTTCCCCCCCTTTGTTATATTGTTCTTAGGGCTGGGAACGATCCCTAATTTCCAGAATCGATTCGATTCCGATTCTTGAGATTCTGAATCGATTCGATTCCGATTCAATCCCGATTCGATCTGGGGAATTACCATTTTAATAGCCATTTTACTTCCCATGAAACAAAAATCTTCGAGACCTAATGCTGCAAATTGTACCAAGAATCTTCTAATTTTGTTAATACATAAATTATCACATATAGAACTGACCCAAAATCAGTTACAATAATGCACTTTTTATTATTTAACTTATCATTTCATAAAGTGCTCACAGGTGCTTTCTTTAGTGCAAAGGGTGTGTCGTGTCAAGTTCACCACCCAGAGTAAGTAAACAAATTCAATGCATGAACCATGCAGACATAATCTCACTGTATTTCAGTCCCTCCAGGATTTTGTCAGCTGTTTTTGTGATTGTTGTGGCCCAAAAAGCCTGGATTTGTGGGAGTTTTTCCTTGTTAAACAGTGATTTATTTAGAATTAAATGCTCAGTAAAATTGTAAAAAAAAAAAAGACCAATATTGTGTTCTTGCTGAGAACTTTAAAAAAGAAATAAAAGAATTTGTCATTACAACAACTAAATTGCATTGAATGCAGGTTAGTGTGGAGAAAATGATTGCAGCACCTCCTTGAATCTTGAAGGTCTTCGTCTGTGCTGAAATCCACATGAAGCAGGGATGCTCCTCCACTGACGACCTCTGACCTTCAGAAGGTCTCCGTGAGGATGAAGCTTCCAGTCTTCACACATCTGAAGGCAGATAAAAAGAATAGATTTCACAGTAAAATTAACATTCATATTTTTAGATCGCCACACCACAGTAGGGTTTAATAATTTAGGTTTTTTTTTTTATATTTTAACTACAAATTAACTTTCAATGTTGGAAAAGGGTTTCAGTTCATTTCCTGAGAAGGTTTGCTCATTTCAATTTAGTTACCTCCGCCAGGCCGAAAAGGCCAGGAGGAGGTTATGTTTTTGCCGGGGTTTGTCTGTGTTTGTTTGTCTGTCTGTCTGTCTGTCTGTTAGCAAGATAACTCAAAAAGTCTTGGACAGATTTGCATGAAACTTTCAGGCGTTGTTGGAAATGGTACAAGGAAGAACTGATTAAATTTTGGGGATGATCCGGATCACCGTCTGGATACAGGAATTTTTTAAAGCATTCTTTAACACTGTGACATACGGCTATTTTCAACATGTGCGCAGGCGCAATGGAGGGCGCTGGTCATCGTGTCTGACCAATATAAACTCCGCCTTCTTCAACGTTTTAGGCACAAAAGCACGCGGAAAACACCGTGCCTGTGTTTGCGCGACGCTGCAAAAGCTGAGACGGCCAGCTGTCCGCCGCCGGATTATTTGGCAGAAATTCCCCGGGCAGCCATAGGCGCTGCGCAAAAACGAGCTGCTCGCCAGCGTGCTGTGTGCCTGTGTTTGCGCAACGCTGCAAAAGCTCAGACGGCCAGCTGTCCGCCGCTGGATTATTTGGCAGAAATTCCCCGGTCAGCCATAGTAGCTCCGCAAAAAGAAGCTCTCTGCCGGGGAAGTTTCCAAATCATCTTTGGCCGCGGAGCGCAACCCCAGTAAAGATAAAGATTACATGTACCACGAAGGTCGAGTGCAAGCAAGATGTTTGTGTCTGTGAACATTCCGTCTTTTGGCGAGTTGATACGTAACGATGTTTACAGTTTGATGAGAAGGTTGCTGCCATGTAACAATCATCTTATATCACCAATTGTCAACTCGTCACTCACACTTCACTCCAGCATTTGGAAGTGGTGGCGTTCCATTTTATACTGAGTCCAATATTGTATGTTATTGTTGTTACAAGACCGCCGACTGTCTGCTGATCTGTATATACTGTAGCAAACTCAATATGAGCACCCTACTTGGCTTGCCAAGTGGGTTGACCCTATTGGCGACACAGGTAGAGTGCAGGTCTCTGGAGCAGGAGGCATGAGTTCGAACCTCCCGGTGGGACGTTGTCAGTTGGCGCGCACGTTACAATACTTTTATTTATTTTCTACTCCTTTTAGTTCTGCATTTAATATGAACCCTGACTTTCAAATAAACGTTTGAATTTTGAATAAAACCCACGCCAACCCGTCTACCTAATTGGCATCCGTCAGTGAAGCCCTCAGTGCTACTTTCAGTGATCTAAAACGCTCACATAACCCATTGGCCTGTGGGTTGTACGCAGTTGTGTCATGACTTCTTTTGTTTTTTCTTTTGAATTCTTGGATGGAACATGGGTGGGCAATCTAAGCTGTGGATTCAGCCATCACATATTTCGAATAACTTATGTTGAACTGTATAATCAGAGGAGCTATTGTCTAATTTGACCTTGTTGGATTTTATTACCCCCTTTGTTATATTATTCACTTTCTTTTAACCTGTCTCTTAATCTATTCGAAATAAAGATTAATTCATTCATTCGTTCAATTGCAACGCCCCCAGCCTGGGAGTTTGCAGATGCAGGACATGGACACAACACCAACACTTCAGTTTATTACCTCCGCCAAGGAGGGAATACTTTTACTACTGAACCACTAATCCTATCATTGTGAATCCAATTGCTACTCAGATGTTTTCATGGTCAAGGAATCTGACAACGTACACACAAACACTGTATGGGGGAAACTGTGGCGCTTGGCGGAGGTCTGCGCTCTGAGTGCTTTTCTAGTTCTACTGAGTAAAAATAGCTTGTTGTACTGCAGCCTTTATTAATTTTATTGTGATTTATTCTCTTCACATCGCTTAAGTGGCAGAAGTCCATAATCTCATAAAATATACCTTAATTCTGCATTTATTCACAGCGCTTAACCAACAGTTCTCTCTGTGTCCATAGTTTGTAAAAGAAACCATCATCATGCCAGATAAATTATTGACGACACAAACGTTAAAAGAAACAAATATTATACTTACAGTCTCAGCAGCTCCAAGTCTCTGCTTCACGGGTTTCAGTCTCCGCGCATTTTCCGTTTATCAGTCGTCAACTTTATGTTCCAACACAGCGCTGCATGGAGTAAAAGTCCGTTTATCCCCGCTTTATGAAAAATATTAAGAAGCTGTTGGACAGTCTATACGGTGACTTTTGCTGCTAAATTAAGAGACGCACGTTACTAACTCCGCGTCATGTAAACACAAAAGACGTGTGCACGCGCCGCAGGGAACACAAGTTTTATTTATGAAAAATATTCAGAAGCTGTTGAGGACAGTCTTTACGGTGACTTTTGCTGCTAAATTAAGAGACGCACGTTATTATCTCCGCGTCATGTAAACACAAAAGAGCACACGTGGCAGGAAACTCTTGCCGGATGAGAACCGTTTTAACACCACAGAAGAAGAACTAGCATATCCGTTAGCTTGCTAGCTCCGTTAGCGCGTCGGTTGTTTATGCTTCTCGGCCGTTGTTCCTGGCTCACTGACCCGGTTTCGACCCGATTATACTCAGCAGACGTTCACAAACATAAAAATATTATATTAAAACATATTAATATTAAAAGATCGATCCGCGGATTTTGTGGATCGATATCGGCTCAGTCAAACATGTATCGATCCATATCGATATATTGATCTTTTTTTTTTTTTGTAACTTAAGATTTTTATTCATTTTTCATTATATATATTGCATTCAGATCACAGTCTACATTTAAAAAAAACAAAGGGGCTAGAGTAAAAAAGAAAAAGGAGAAAAAAAAAAAGGGGGGGGGGACAAATGTTGGAGCATCAAGTTTTTAGTTTCCATCTCTTAATTCTTCTGGTTTTTCCAGCGTCTTTGGTTATTCTTTCAATATCTGTCTCGTTGTTGCACTTTGTAGTGTGTCCATTTCCGCCATTTTTTTTCCCATAGTCCTTCTTGCATTCTTTGTCGATATGTTAGTTTTTCCATCATACGTATGTCCTCAATAATGTCAGTCCATTGCTCTTGGTCAGGAAGAACTTCTGATCGCCATTTTTTTGTGATTGTTTTTTTACATGCAATCAACAAGATTTTAACTAGATAACTGTCCTCAGCCTGTATAACATTGTCTCTTTTAAGATCACATAGGTACATCAAGTTACAGTTCATTGGTATATTATATCCTAATATCCTCTGTATTGTCACATGTATAGATTTCCAGAATGATGAGATTTTGCAGCATTTCCAAAACATATGCGAGTGGTCTGCATTTTGAGCCCCACATCCCCTCCAGCATATAGATTGGGTATTTGTATACTTTCCTTGATTCTGTGGTGTAATGAAAAAGCGAATCAGGTTTTTCCATCCAAATTCCCTCCATGTTCTTGAATTTGTTGACGTGTGTTGTGTTTTCCATATTTCCTGCCAGCTTTCTTCTGTTATGTTTAAATTGAGCTCTTTCTCCCATTTCTCCTTTATATAGTTACTTGAATGATTGTTTGCCATAAGTTTCTGATATAGCTTTGAAATAATTCTTGTTTTATTTCCTGTATATGAGCTTAAAATGAATTGTATAATCTCGCTCACATCTGTTTGGAGGTTATGCCTAATCTTCTTCATATAATAGTCTCTCATCTGCAGATATCTGAAGAATTCCGATCTTTCTAGTTTAAATTTTCTCCTGATGTTTACAAAGCTCCCGAGATCTTTTTTTCCGATATTGCCCCATGCTGTGATTCCCTTGTTCACCAGATTTTTGTATCCCCTATCTTGTTTTGCCGGTTCAAACTGACTGTCAAATGCTACCCATTTCAATAGTTTTATGTCTTCCTTTATATTATACTTTTGTACTATTTTATACCACAGTTCTAAAGTAAATTTAGTGATTGGGTCTATTTGTTTGATTTGCTTATATGCATCTTTATCTCCTATTGTGCTTTGTACTGGGAGTCCCTCAATTTCCTTTTCCATTTCTTTCCATTTTGCCTCATATCCCTCGTCGCACCAACATATGATATATCTTATTTGTGCTGAGTAGTAATATTCCTTTAGACTCGGTAGGCCCATGCCTCCTTTCTCTTTTGGTAACTGGAGAGTTTTATATTTCACTCTTGGTTTTTTACCTCCCCAAACAAATCTCGATATCATCCTGTCCCACTTTGAGAATTGGGCATCTGGAATCTCTGTTGGTATAGCCTGGAAGAGGTAAAGTAATCTAGGTTGTATGCTGATTTTGACTGTCTCAATTTTTGAATTCAGATCCATATTTAAGATTGACCATCTATCAATATCTTTTTTTATTTCTTGTTCCAACCTATCATAGTTTGCTTTATAGATTTTGCTTAGATCTTTAGGTATGTTCACTCCAAGGTATTTTATTTCTTTTTGTTTCCAGTTTAGTTTGATCTTATCAGTTATCTGGTTTAGAGGGTTATAGTGGAATGTCAGTATTTGTGTTTTTGTTATGTTTATCTTGTATCCTGATAATTTTCCAAAATTTTCTATCAAGTTCATCATTTCCATTATTGATTCATCTGGTTGTTCAAGGTAAACTATAATATCGTCTGCAAATAGCCCAATCTTGTGTTCCGCCCCCTTTATTGTTACACCTTTTAATTTCTTATTTTGTCCTATCGCTTGAGCCAGTGGCTCTATGAACAGAGCAAACAAGGTGGGCGATAAGCAGCATCCCTGCCTAGTTGATCTTTGTATATTTACTTTGTCTGTTAAGCTACCGTTTATCTTGATTCTTGCCACAGGTTCTTGATACAGTGTCCTTATGCATTGTACTGATTTTTCGTTAACTCCAAAGCGTTCCAGCACACTATATAGGAATTTCCAGTTAACCCTGTCAAATGCTTTTTCTGCGTCTAAACTCATTATTACTGCGCTTTTCTTTTCTTTATGTATTTGATTAATTATATGTATTGTTCTCCTGATATTGTCATGTGTTTGGCGTCCCTCTATGAAACCAGTTTGATCATCTTCTATCAATTCCGTCAAGAATGTCTTTATTCGTTTACATATAATTGTTGTATATATTTTATAATCCACATTTAATAAAGAGATTGGCCTATAGTTTCCGCATTGTTCTCTATCTTTCCCTGGCTTTAAAATGACTGAAATAATGGCTTCGTTCCATGATGGAGGTATTTTGTTGTTGTTCAACGTCCAATTAAATGACTTTAGAAGCTGTGGCATGAGTTCTTCTATAAACAGTTTATAAAACTCAGAGGGGTATCCATCACTACCTGGTGATTTACCGTTTTTAAGTGACTTAATCACATCTCTAATCTCTTGTGTTGTTATTTCTGCTGTTAGCTTTTCATTTTGTTGATTTCCTATTGATGGCAAGTCCAATGTGCATAGAAATTTTTTAATATCTTTAGTATTTGTTTCTTCAGGTTGCGAGTATAGTTCTTGGTAGAAATTATGGAATATTTCTTCGATGTTTTCTGGGTTAACTGTGGTTTTATTTGTGGTGGGGTCTTTAATCTTATATACATTATTCATTGTTTGTTGTTTTCTTAACCGTTTTGCCAGCAGTTTTGTGGCTTTTGGTCCCGTTTCATAATATTTTTGCTTTAGATATCTATTTTTCCTTTCAATTTCATCCATTTGTGTTTCTTTTATCTTTATTTTTTCTTCTTTAATTTCTTGATATATTTTTGGGTCATTTGTGCTTTGATGTTTATGTTCTAATTCCCTCAGTCTCTCACATCTTTGTTCATATGCTTCCAGTTTAGTCTTATTTGCTTTTCCTGTTTCAACAATTAATTTACCTCTTAACACGGCTTTTAGTGCATCCCATAGTATTGTTGGGTCCACTTCTTCATTGTCATTCTCTTGGATATATTCATTTATGTTTACTTTTATTCTTTCTTTCATTTTATCATCATTTAACAGTCCTACATTAAGTTTCCATGTTGTTTGTCGTTTTCTATTGTTTAAATTTATTTCCATGTATATAGGATTATGGTCTGATATTTCTGCCCCTCCAATCCAACAATTTCTCACCCTGTGTCTGTCATCTTCATTCATAAGGAAGTAATCTATTCTAGAGTGTACTTTATGGACTGCTGAATAATGTGTATAGTCTTTTTCGAGTGGGTGCAGGTCCCTCCAAATGTCTACCATACCCATTTCTGCCAGTGAGGTTCTTATGAATTTTGTTACATGTTTTTTTGTCTTCTTAACACTTGTTGTATCAACTTCATGATCCATGACAGCATTTAAGTCTCCTCCACAAATTAGGACTCCTTCACTGTGTGTTGCTATGAGATCAAACAGATGTTGAAAAAAACCCTTGTCACTTTCTGGTGGGGCATAGATGCTCACTAATGTGATCTGCATTCCATCTATGCTACCCTTTATTATTACATACCTGCCTTCTTTATCCTGGATTTCCTGTTCACATTCAAATTGTATTTTATTTGAGATTAGTATCATAACCCCCCTTTTAGTTCCTCCCTTAAATGAACTGTAGTAGGAGTTCTTATAGCCAAATCTCTTTAGTTTCACATGTTCTGTCTTGCTCAAATGTGTCTCTTGCATAAATATAATTTCGGCTTTTTCTTTCTTGAATTTTCTTATTATTCTTTCCCTTTTAACAGGTGAGTTCAGACCATTCACGTTTAGTGTTATTATCTTAAGATTTTTACCCATAATCATGTTTTTCCATTTTTTTAACTTGTGCTCCTAGCCCCTTTAACAACAAAAATAACACATATTTATATAAAAACACATTAAAAAATCTCGACCTCCGTACTTTGGGCCTTTCTTCTGCCCACTGGTCCCTGTTGGTGGGTGGAGGGATTGTCCTCACCGAGTGTAGGGCCCTCCCTAGACCTGTATTTACTATCCAAGAAATAGTCATTAGTCTAGAAATGTCCAACAAATATCACTTAAACCTCTCCTAGCCGTCTGTTTCTCTTTTACCTTGTCTTCTTGGCCTTCATTTCTTCTGTGTCTTTCTTAATCTTTGTTATAATCTAGGCTTTCAGTTGAAAGCCTTGTAGTCTTTCCTGGGCCCGCTGCGCCACGTCTCCCCCCGTCTTTTGCCGTTCACTCGCCTCCACTCCGGCTGTCGTGATGCGTTCAGGGCCTCCGCTGCTCCTACCGTTTCCTCCGGCACGTACACCTCAAGGCCCCGCTCCATCATGTCCTGCGCTGCCTCTCTGGCTGTGTTGTAGGTTCTTACGCCGTTCTCCCAATGAATCCTCATCTTCGTTAGCGGCGTTTGGAATCTAATTTTTTTTTCTTTCAGCGTTTTTTTTTAATGTTGGCATATTTCTTCCGCTGCTGCACAATTTCCGCCGGGTAGTCATGATCAAAGAATATCTGCTTGTCGCCGATTCGTCTTTTTTTTCCACGCTCGTGTCAGGATTCTTTCCTTTACATCATATTTCAGAAAGTTTACCACAACTGACCTGGGTGTAGAGCGTGGGTTCGGGTTCTGTGCCGAGGCTCTGTGCGCTCGTTGAATCTGCAGATCCGCTTCGCTGGGCAGTTCCAGCTCTTTTTTTAAGAACTGATCCATGAATTTCGTCATCGAGTTGCCTTCAATGCCCTCCGGGATCCCGAAGATACGTATATTGCCCCGTCTGGACCTGCTCTCCAAGTCGGTTACTTTCTCCTGCATCCTCTGCATTTGTGCCGTCAGGGTCTGCAGCTGTTCGCTTGCCTCGCTATTCCAATCTTCCAGCTCTGATATTCAGGCCTGCGCTTCTGTCATACACGCCCGCTGGGAGCGCAGCTCCTCCATGTTTTCTGCTAGCTTGCGCTCCATTTCTCTTCGGAGGCCCATAATTTCTTCCTTAATCTCTTTTTTCAGCTCCTCCTTAAGAGCCGCTAAATCCTGTTGTAGCTGCCGTTTGAAGTCTCTCAACTCTTTACCCAAACTGGCGATGCCAGTGTTCATGGTATCGAGTTTTGTGTCTTCCATTTTCTCTGCTGCGGTCACCTCATTTTTTTGGGCCCCATGTTCAGCGGTTTCTCCTGCGTTGTTGAAGAGGAATTCTTTAATTTTACTCTGCTTTTGTCCTTGTGCCCGGCTCCTTCGTGTTTTCATCCCTTAGTTTATTGATCCGCTTATGTCGAGTTGGCCATTTACCGATGATTTTTAATCCGGCTAGGGAGAGCTCTCTGTTTAAGCGTTATGTCTCTCCGCCATCTTCCCGGAAGTCCGATATATTGATCTTTTGAACCCACCCCTAATTGTTCTGTTTCTTTTTTTTAATCTTTACTTTTAATCTATCCGAAATAAAGATTCATTCATTCATCATCAAAATTCAGGATACTCTGAAGTCTGTGTTATGGCAGCAAATGTTTGGCTAAAGTTGCACTTTTCATGTTAGTTGTTTGAAACATTAAAAGATATTAGAAGTAAATTCATGGGCTATTGCAAGTAAGAAATTGTTACACAGTAGGAGGGAAAAAAAATCCTGAATGTATCGAGAAATGTAATCGGCTTGAATTGTTGGGTGCCTAAAGATTCCCACCCCTAGAATACAGTAATATATATTTTAACTTTTTTAACTTTTAGATGTTTCAGCAAGTGACTTGAAAGTCCATAGTCTGTTTTTGTGTTGTTTGCATTTGCTTCTGGCTATATTTCTGAATCTGACATTCTCCCACCAGAGTGATTTCAAACTGCTCTACCCGAATGACACCTCTGTTCACATAGGAATGGATACTTTTTCCTCAGCAACTGCCAAGTTTTTTTTTTTTTTTTTTTTTACATTATTATTACTGTTCTTGCCTACCTTAATGGACTGCTCAAAGTATGCTTTGAGCGATCCTTTGTTTGTGTGTGGCTTGTTTGGCTGCCTCGCCCCCCAGACCCAATACTCCAGGAAACAATCTCCCTGCGGAGGACTGCAAGCCCCACTTTGACATTCTGACATGTTGGGTCACGTCTGTGGTAATCCCCCAGTGTCTATTGATGCCAGGTCCTTGAGTGAATTCATGGTAAATAATTAGAATAAAAGTGATGCAGAGCTGCAAACATGCTCCATACTCTGCAATTAGCAAGTTTTATGCAAATTTAAATGTTGAATTAACATTTTGATGATTAAAAAAAATTGCAAACCATTATCCAATGTATAGCTGTTTGCTTTCTTTAAATGCTTGTCCATATAATTATATCACAGCTTCAGTGTTATAAATATTCCAGTCTCATAGTAAGGTAAAATATGTAACGTTCACAGAAAAGTTGCTTTTTAGAGTTGTGTAAGTGGGTACCATGGCAGAGAGAAGGAAAGTATGGTGAACAGCATCTTCAAGTTCAGAGAGAGTGCTTCTCTCTGGACAGAAATTGAACAGCCTTCCCCTATTCTCAACCCACTTCTATATTAGACTGACTTTAAACCTCTTGCACTCCGGTGTACCGCGGGCGGTCACGTCTCTGCGTCCTAGTGCGCACTGAAGAAAAAAAAAAGCTGCATTTTCGTTCTTCCACTACAGACACAGCCGTGAACAGAAAGCCAAAGGAGTGCTTTGATTGGTTTAGATGTGATTGACCTCTCATTCGACTAATAAGAGCCTTGAATTGGGTTTCTGAAACCTTGAAGAACCAATGACTGAAAACCTAGCAAGAAGGACCCGCCTACCAACGGCTGCGAATACAGCGAGCCAGTTGAAGCACAGAAATTCGAAAGCGTGCGTCCCTTGCGTAAAATCTGTTTTGTGTAAGCCGCTGGGTGACACACAGGCGTTTGCTAGTCTTTTTTTCTTACTACTGTTCTTATTTGTTTTGAAAAATCGTTCGCCAAAACCGCAATCATGGAAGCGCAAAACCGCAATAATGGAATTATGGTTTGACCGGGTCGCGTGACCAGAACCATGAGTCCGTAACAAGCGGACCAGCGTCATGTTCGTCTGACAATGAGGAAGAGAAGATCGCCAGCGACACTGCTGTTGTGGATAGGTAAGTGTTATAAGCGAAATTATTCTTTATCCCTGAAAATTGTAATCAAAATGACTTTTGACCGATCGGTAAATTACAACTGTGCATCATCGCAACATGAAGACCGCGGCGCATGGGTCCAGTCTGTGCGCCATGTCCAGACCGTGAACGCCCCCCCCCCCCCGCTACTCTTCTGTAGCGGATTGCAGATATTATTGCAGATATTTTAGTACAACTGTGCGTAGTAGACCGCAGTGCACCGTCCCCGCTGTCAGTCATGTAGCAATGGGCGATGTCCGTCCTCTGTAGCGCGGGTGGGTGGGAGTTGTTATCTTCTACATTACAGATATTTTAGTATAATTTTTAGTGCACTGTAGGTTATTTTTTTTTTTTTTGTAAAAAAAAAAAAAAAGCCACACATTTTTTACGTGGCATGCTTCTTTGTGTGTGGGGGCTTGTTTGTTCGTTCGTTCATTCATTCATGAATGAATAAACACCCCCCCCCCCCCCCCCACACACACACAGCCCTTCACCTTTCATTAGAGCCCAAGATGAAGCTTCTATATTGAATCATTCAAAAGTTAGACGTTTTTTCAAACTGTGCCATTTGGCACAATTTGGCATAGTTCAAAAACGCCTGGGAACAACCTAAGAAAAAAGCAGTGTAATATATTCATTTTTTGTGGTATTGTTACAAAATTTTGACCTCAGCTGGATAACATTTGGTTCTACATTTCTGTTGCATTTTCCAGCCCGGATCTGACAGCTGTGTGTTATTTGCAAGCATTTGTATCCAAAAAAAACACCCAGGCGAAATTTATTTTCTTCAAGTTCAGTATGTTTAGATGACTGTTACTCAGTGGCAGGAGCACTTAGAGAGATTATGACTGTTTTGCCAAAAAATTCAGTGTTTTCTTTTAAATGAGACCAACCCCATGAAGATGCTGCAAAGGGTTGAAGAACAGCTTTCGATTTACTTTGGGTATGTTATTTTTTGGCGTTTTTAGGGAAATTGACCAGAGTGCAAGGGGTTAAGCTGGATTTATGCACCTGCATCGATACAATGCAGCTGCGACGGCATCGACACAGCAGCGACGTGCATCCCTATTGCGTCACCTGATGTGCACCTCTCCAGAGAAGAAGAGGTGCACGTCGGTGACGCATGCCATAAGAGCTGTGATTGGTCCACTTTGTCTCCTCTTTCACTTTTCCTGGTTCTCGTCGCTGCTCCGCTCTGACGAAGGCACAACTTACAAAGCGAGTCAGTTAAACAGTGGTCCAAATTCAAAAGAATATTGAGTAAGTGAGCACATACAGAACATTTTGTGGCTCGTCATAAATCCAGTAATTACACAGATTGTCAAATAATGGCAGCGGGGGTGGTTGCATGCAAAGTATGAAAAGTTGCTTTTTCTTAACATTTATTAGCTCCAACTCCATCGCAATCTGCTTTTGTGCGTCGCTATTTAATGAACAAAAACACACGACGAACACAAATCACTTTACACATTGGCAGCGGAACAATGCATTTACCCAGCACACAAGAAAAAGGTGCCGATCACTGTGTTGGCAACGGATGTTAGTAATTGTGTCGATGTGATGCAGGTACATAAATCCCGCTTTATGCGTTGTGCATCTGTGATGCCCCTTTCGGACAAAGCCGGCAGACACGAGACTGTATATATGCTTCGTTTGTGTCTGTTCAACCAAGTGTTTGATTTATTCATATAACCATCTGCTGCAGTTTTACTCCAGCCCGATCGGTAGCACAAATGTGCTGATGTACCGGTTTGTTGACCGGCTACATGAAAAAGAGAAAACAAGAGCCACGCTCATTTTAGCAATGACAAGAGCAACTGCACCAAGGTGAGAAAAGGAACTCCTGTGTTGACGATTTTTACCACTAATTGTCTTCTCTTTTTTTCCTCCCGGCTCATCTTGCCCCATCCATCCATCTTCTACTGCTTTTCCGGGGATCTGGGTCACAGAGGCAGCAGTTTGAGCAGAGAAGCCCAGACTTCCCTCTCACCAGCCACCTCCTGAAGCTCTTCAGAGGGGACACCAAGTATTTCTCTGTCGGGAAAGACACAGTCTCTCCAGCATGTCCTGGATCTGCCCCGGGGTCGCCTCTCAATGGGACATGCCCAAAACACCTCAAGTGGGAGGTGTCCAGGAGGCATCCTGATGAAATGTCCAAACCACCTCAACTGGCTCCTTCTGATGTGGAGGAGCAGCAGTTCTACTCTGAACCTCTCCTGGATGACTGAGCTCCTCACCCTGTCTCTAAGGGTGAGTTCAGCCACCCTATGGAGAAAGCTCATTTCAGCCGCTTGCATCTGCGATCTCATTCTTTCGGTCATTACCCAACGTTCATGACTATAGGTGAGGGTAGGAACATACTAGATTGAGTGGTAAATCGACAGCTTTGCTTCTGCGCTTAGCTCCTTCTTCACTACAGCAGACTGGTACAACGTCTGCATCACTGCAGATGCTGCTCCGATCCGTCTGCCAATCTCCCGCTTCATTTTCTCGTCACTTTTTGAATAAGATCCAGTGATACTTGAACTCCTCCAGGTATCTTGGGGTCATGTTTCTTTGTAATTCTTCTTTTTCTTCATCTTTGTATGCCGTGTCAGTGGTGCCACCTTTTGAATGAAAGGTTGGATCTTGTGCATGTGTAACTGGTGCGCACAGTCAAGGACTTACAAGGATGATGAAATTTACGTCACACAAGCCTCGCGCTCAAGCAGGCATCTTATATTTATTCATGTGTAGTCTTATTTATTTTAAACAAGTGTGTTTAATGTTTAAGGTGCTTAATGGACTGGCCCCTCCACCTCTTAGTGAGTTTATAAACCGTGTCACTGACAATAAAAGCTCTGTTAGAGTTACAAGAGCAGTATCGAGAGGAGATTGTATTATTCCCCGAAGACGTACTACCTTTGGACAATGTGTTATCTGTTAAAGAGGGCACACTTTGGAACATTCTACCACCTTTGGTGAGAAAGTGCTCTACCTCTGTCTTTTAAAACTCATTTAAAGTACTGCCTTTTATCTAACCAAACATGCATACATCAGTCAGGCACGATGAATAAAAGAATTGGTTATTGTTTATACAGTCTGTTGTTACACACTCACCTAGACTGTTCCGTATTTATTACGCATAACAATGTCTTGTTTTATTAGCTTTTATTGTTTTTATTTTTACATGTTTTTATTTTCATGTTTTTATTTTTTAAAGGTTTTAATAGTCTAATATACTATTTTGTCTTGGTGTGATTCTTGTTTTGTTGTGCTTATGTTTTATCATGTTCTTCCTTTTTATTCAGGGAACACCTTGTATAGGACTACAGATGGAAATTAGCCTTTGGCTGTATCTGGCATGTTTACATTGATTTTATTAATGTTCATTAACTTGCATTGTCCGTAATAAATAAATTGAATTATAATTTTCAGATAAGATTAAATATTACAACTTGTCACCTTAAAGTTCACGTTCTACTTTTACCATTTACCTCCTGATAATATCATTAACCCTCTGCAGTCTAAGGGTTTTTAGGGTAAGGGATAGGTCATAAACACCCCATTCCTAACCTTTAGTCCTTTTGTTTAGATTTTTTGTGTGTACATTTGACTTCCTTTTATTTGGTGGTGGTGTCACTAAAGAGCAAAATGTGTCCAAATGACTGATAGTTTTTTTTTTTTTTTTTTTTGGTACAGCTGCTCGAGTCTGTCTGCTCAGTTTTTCAGTTGTCCACCATGTTGCTTCCAAGAATGGAACAGTTGTTTTACTTAAAACTGGAAAGGCACTCAGAGAGCACATACCTCCACCAAGGCTCCTTCCATCCCTCATGGATCACCTCCAAAATGTAACGGGTTCATGTATAGGCCAAGAGCCACTTCTGGTGAAAATTGCATCAAAGTCTGTTCAGTAGTTTTGGAGTATTCTTGTTAACACACTGTGAGAAGATAAGAGCCTTGGCGGAGGTATGCGTTCTCGGATCATCACCAAAAATGTAATGGTTCCTCTCAAGGACCACCTCTGGTGAAAATTTCATCCAAATCCATGCAGTAGTTTTTGCGTAATTTTGCTGCACAAATACAAACAATGCCCTTGGTGGAGGTATGCACTCTCAAATAATCACCAGACTGTCATGATTCACCCTTAGGTCAAGGGCTACCTCTAGTTAAAATTTCATCCAAATCCATCCAGTAGTTTTTGCGTAATCCTGCTGACAAACAAACACAGATGAAAACTTTACCTCCTTGGCAGAGGTAATGAACAAGATTATCTACCAATTGTTAAAATGAAGTACAGATTATGGTATCGTGAAACAAATGAAATGCTCTGAGGGGAAAAAATCTGTTCAGCTGTTTCATCTTTCATAGATTTGACTTACAGTGCAGTCTCATTTCCAGTCTGTGGAAATGATTATCCTAAACTGTTTTCCAGCACATCTGCAGGAGCCCCTAAGGTTATGGTGTTGTCTGAAATGAGCTCTAACGATAATGTTTTATTAGATTTGACACTCTGCTGCGCTGTCAGTGTGAGTGGTGGATATCTATGTCCAGTTGCTTTCTGTTGCTCTCCTGCTTACGACTGTGTCTCAGCTGTAACACCTGATTGTGTTTCATGTGGCCTGAATTCTTCTCCGGGGTCACACAAAGTCACTCCCGTTCCCTGCTGTCAGCCTGTTGTTGTGTTCGGATGTAGCTGAAATACTGTGAAGTGCAGATTGTAGTCATAAAAGCTTTTTTTTTGCAGCTCTGAGAAGTGAAGCGTTGAGGAAACCAGTGATGTCATCAGGGTTGCCTCACCCTGGGTGCAGAAAATACAAATTTCTAACTGACAACCATGAGTGAAGGGTGTGAGTCATGTGAATTAAACTTGGATCATTGCAAATGTTCTTGGACCTGTAAACATTGTTTAAGATAATTATTTCACAACAGTATTTTTTTTTTTAAAGAAAATGCATTTTTTTGCATAAGTTTTCAGGATTTTTTTTTTTTTTTTTTGGGGGGGGGGGTGATTTGTTTTCATGAAAATGTCATCATTATGACCTTTAAATGTAGTTGCTTAAATAGAGAACATACTATTACTATGTGATAACACTTGCATGTTAACTAAATAATATCTTCTTCGCTCCAAATATTTAGTTGTAATTGACAGTAATTATTCAAAAAAATTGAAAATCAATTTAGTCTAGTTTTTGGATGTTTGTACTTCATTTAACCTTGATCATTTAATGGAGATACTTTATTGCTCAGATTTAACAAACTGTCCACTGTAGGGTTGCGAGATTTGAAAACAAAGCTGCTTCTCTCTCTGAAGCAAAGTAGGAATGTTGCCTTTAAGTGCTTGCTGACTTTGACATTGTCACTGATTCTATAAGCCTTTGTTATGAAGGAGAGCTTAAGCTTGAAACTATGATTGTTAAAGTGACACTTGGTCAAAAATCAGTTTTTTTTTTTTTTTTTTTCTTGTTAACATGGCTAGCATTTTTTATGACTTACAAGACATAAAATCGCTTAAATAGCTCAAATCTTTGTTTTTTTGCTGTAAAGTTTGACTTGAGCCCTGCGCCCTGCAAAAAGGTGAATTGAGACGGGACATTTTTGGTGACGTAACTATTCAGGGGTGTTGGCACTTGGGTAGTGTTGAGCCAATCAGGACACTCTGGTCTAACTGAAGTTATCCTCCAGGCTAGTTAGCATTTTTTAGATTTATAGATAGATGTACTTTATTGATCCCAAACTGGGAAATTGCAGTGTAACAGCAGCATGACACAGACAACCAAATGACAGAAACACACACAGCATAACAGACAAAGGGATTACCCATGGAAAGTAAAACTAAAACTACAGTGGTACCTCTACTTACGAAATTAATTCGTTCCGGAAGAATTCTCGTAACGTGAAAATTCCGTAAGTAGAGGCGCGTTTTACATGTAAATGCCGTAATCCGTTCCAAGCCCCCCCAAATTCGGGCATAAATTTTTTATAAATCGTAAAAACGCATCAAAACATGTAACAAATACATGTTACAATTAGATTACTGCACAATAAACTTAAAATGAGAGTTTAAAATGAGAGAGAATAAGAAAAGCGAAAGAATAATAAAAATTATGTTCATTTACCTTTTAACTGCGATCGTCGGCGTCGCCTTTTGCCTCCTTTGGTTCATGTTCTGTCTCATCAGTGGTTTTTGCCTTCGGCTTTAGGACTGTGACTAGAATTCTTCTTTGACTTGGCGCAGAGGCGTCGTCTCTTCGAATTTAGTCTGCTGGTAGGATCATTAGCTTCCCCAGGCGAGCCCGGGTACTGGCGGAGGGCGCGACGAGAACGCTGATCCATTGCCCCCATGCATGCCCCAAATCCAACTTATCTTGGAGTGACCCTTGATAGGACCTTATCCTTCAAGGAACATCTAAAGGGGACGGCTGCTAAGGTGAAGGTACGAAACAACCTGCTCTGCAAGCTCGCTGGTGCAAAATGGGGGGCGGCAGTCTCCACCCTGCGCACCTCAGCACTGGCCCTTTCATACTCTGTAGCAGAATATTGTGCCCCTGTCTGGTCCAGGTCATCTTACACGCACCATGTAGACACCCAGCTCAACTCAACCATGAGAACTATAACTGGAACAATCCGCTCAACACCACTCCCCTGGCTCTCTGTACTGTCAAACATAGCCCCTCCACACATCCGGCGAGCTGCATTAACTCAAAGGATGCTCCAAAAAGTTAAAGATTCTCCTCACTTACCAATCCATGCAGATATCTACACCCCACCCACTGCCCGACTTTCATCCAGACGGCCGATTTGGAAAAACCCTCCCCCAGCTGACTTTACCATCCAGACAGCTTGGCAAGAGGAATGGGAGACCAAGGAGGTCCCAAACAAACAGCTGGTGATAAACCCCAACCAACAGGTCCCGGGCACCAACCTCCCAAGGAGACAGTGGTCTACACTCAATCGCTTCAGGACTGGACATGGCCCCTGCTTGGCCAGCCTTCACAGATGGGGCAGTAGCCCTAGCCCACTGTGCGCATGTGGAGAGGAGCAAACAATGGAACACATCATAGAGGCTTGCCCGCTCCAAAGACTGGAAGGAGGATTACACACCCTCCATACAGCAAACCAGGAGGCAACTGCTTGGCTTAAGGACTTTGCATTCGCTAAATAAAATAGTGGTTTTTGCCTGACGTTTTGTGAAGAAACGATCCAAGGACGTTTGTTTTTGTCGGCTTGTAACGATCCTTCGAAAATGTGCAAGGCAAACATCATCATAGTGAGCGATAGCCCGACTAGTGAACACTTTTTCCGGGTGATTCGTGGCCAATGGGATACCAGGAAGATGCTAGGCGATAGCCAATGGCAGAGCGGCTACAGGTATGTTTACATTCGGTAAACTACGGGAGCTGCGAGGAGCACGTACTTTTTTTGCCTTTCGTATCCTGAAATTTCGTTCGTAACAAGAGGCAATATTTTCCCGTTGAGGCGTGTCGTAACCTGAAAATTCCGTATGTAGAGACGTTCGTAAGTAGAGGTACCACTGTACTATTAAAAAAAAAAAGTCTATCTACTGTACATCATAGCTGAATAGATGGTGACCCGTATAGACACATGAATCATATCTGCTGCACAATGCAGAACTATCAGGAGCAGAGTGAGATGTGAGGTACCAGTTAGACTGTAAGGTCCAGTATGGCAGCATAGTTATGACCAGAATACAACATCAGTGAGTTATTGTACAGTGAAATGGCATGTAGCAGGAAAGATTTCCTGTACCTGACCGTTTGACAGCAAAGCTGTAGCAGTCTACTGCAGAAAGTGCTCCGCTGTCTGTCCAGTATGTGGTGGAGGGGGTGATCAGGATTGTCGATGATGGATCGCAGTTTGTTCAGTGTCCTCTTCTCCACAACTGTCTGGAAGGTCTCTGGCCTGAAACCAATTACAGAGCCAGCCTCCTTGATAATCTTGTCAAGTCTGTTGGTGTTGCTGGCTCTGTTACTGCTACCCCAACAGACAGCAGCAAAGAAGATGGCGCTGGTGACAGTGGTCTGGTAGAAAAGCTCCAGCATCCTGCTGCACACGTTGAAGGATCTCCGCTTCCTCAGGAAGTAGTCTGCTCATCCCCTTCTTGTGCGCAGCATCAGTGTTTGATCTCCAGTCCAGCCCATTGCTGTTTTAACAAACTGCTTTGAAAACTTGACCTAGATAAGCCTTTATTAGTCCCGCAATGGGGAAATTCCAGGATTGCAGCAGCACCGGGATAGCAGCACTCAGAGCAATAGTTAATAAGACAATAAGAACAAATTAAGATGGGTTTCACCATTAAACTGCTTTTAACCTCTTGCGCTCCGTTGTACCGCGGACGAGCAAGTCTCTGCGTCCTAGATCATGCGCTCTCGACGCATGATCCTGATGGTGCAGATGGAGATGGTGATGGCGTCCAAGCACGCACTGAAAATAAAAGCTGCAGACACAGCTGCGAACAGATTAGTTCATCTGATTGACCTGTCATTCGACTAATAAGAGCCTTGAATTGGGTTTCTGAAACCTTGAAGAACCAATGAATGAAAATCTAGCCAGAAGGACCCGCCTCCCAACGGCTGCGAGCCAATTGAAGCACAGAAGTTCGCTGAACTGTTTTGTCTAAAGCTGGGTGAAGAGAGACTGCTTCAGCAGCCACAGGCAGTGGTTTATTTATTTTTTTTTAATTCCAGCAGAGTGTTTAGGATTCTCTTATATGGTCATCATAGACCGACGGAGGCCAACGACGAAGGTCGTAAATCATTCGCCAAAACCGCAATCATGGAATTATGTTTTGACCGGGTCGCGAGACCAGAACCAGAGCGGACCAGCGTTGGTTCGTCTGACAATGAGGAAGAGAAGTTGGCCAGGACAATGTGGCTGTGAAGAGGTAAGGTGTTACAAGCCAAATTATTTTTTATCCCTGAAAATTGTAATCCAAAATGACTTTTGACCGATCGGTAAATTACAACTGTGCTTCGCAGCGCAGTTCGTGCGCCACTGTACAAGGGGTTGTTCGCCGCGTACAGACTGTGAACGCCCCCCTCCACCCCCGCTATTCTTCTGCAGCGGGGGGGGGGGAGCCGCGGTGATTGCGCTGCTGTCCCACATCACCACATGAGGCTAATCCATTGTGTAGCGATGGCCGAAGTCCATCCTCTGTAGCGAGTGGGGGGGGGGACAACCCCCCCCCCCCCACACACACACACAGACAGCCCTGAGTGTGACCTTTCATTACAGCCCAAAATGAAGATTCTACATTGAATTATTCAAAAGTTACAGACGTTTTTCCACACTGTGCCATTTGGCACAATTTGGCACAGTTCCAAAACGCCTGGGAACAGCCTGAGAACAAAGCTGTGTAAAATATTCATTTTTTGTGGTATTGTTACAAAATTTGGACCTCAGCTGGATAACGCTTGGTTCTACATTTCTGTTGCATTTTCCAGCCCGGATCTGAAGCTGTGTGTTATTTGCAAGCATTTGTATCCAAAAAAAACACCCAGGCCAAATTTATTTTCTTCAAGTTCACTATGTTTAGATGACTGTAACTCAGTGGCCGGAGCACTTAGAGAGATCATGTTTTTTTTTTTGTTTTTTTTTTTTTTTTTTGCCAAAAAATTCAAATTGTTTTCTTTTAAATGAGACCTACCCCATGAAGATGCTGTAAAGGGTTGAAGAACAGCTTTCGATTTACTTTGGGCACATTTTTTTTGGCGTTTTTAGGAAAATTGACCGGAGTGCAAGGGGTTAAGGACCAGTGCACTTTCAGTCATTATCCTGGGCCACCCTGCATTCTACTGGGCATATCCTTTAACCGGTAATTCTTTTTATCACAGGATTTATTCTGATAATGTCTTGCTAGCCACGATTAGCCTTGTGGTATGTGGTTGGGCCTATTAATCACTGATTCTCACATTGATTTTATTTAAAGTCCCAAAAGGGCAATTTGGTTTGCAGCAGAATAAGCACAATTAGGGCTGTGCGATTTGACCAAAATTTCATGTCATGATATACAGTGGTGTGAAAAAGTGTTTGCCCCCTTCCTGATTTCTCATTTTTTTGTATGTTTGTCACACTTAAATGTGTCAGATCATCAAACAAATTTAAATATTAGACAAAGATAACACAAGTAAACACAAAATGCAGTTTTTAAATAAAGGTGTTTATTATTAAGGAAAAAAAAAATCCAAGCTTACATGGCCCTGTGGGAAAAAGTGATTGCCCCCAAACCTAATAACTGGTTGGGCCACCCTTAGCAGCAACAACTGCAATCAGTGTTTGTGATAACTGGCAATGAGTCTTTTACAGCGCTGTGGAGGAATTTAGGCCTGCTCATCTTTGCAGAATTGTTGTAATTCAGCCACATTGGAGGGTTATCAAGCATGAACCACCTTTTTAAGGTCATGCCACAGCATCTTAATTGGATTCAGGTCAAGACTTTGACTAAGCCACTCCAAAGTTTTCGTTTTGTTTTTCTGAAGCCATTCAGAGGCGGACTTGCTGGTGTGTTTCGGATCATTGTCCTGCTGCAGAACCCAAGTGCGCTTCAGCTTGAGGTCACGAACAGATGGCCGGACATTCTCCTTCAGGATTTTTTGGTAGACAGCAGAATTCATGGTTCCATTTACCACAGCAAGTCTTCCAGGTCCTGAAGCAGCAAAACAGCCCCAGACCATCACACTACCACCATCATATTTTACTGTTGGTATGATGTTCCTTTTCTGAAATGCTGTTCCTTTTATGCTAGATGTAATGGGACACGCACCTTGCAGAAGGTTGAACTTTTGTCTCATCAGTCCACAGAGTATTTTCCCAAAAGTCTTGGGGATCATCAAGATGCTTTTTGACAAAACTGAGACAAGCCTTTATGTTCTTTTTGCTCAGCAGCAGTTTTCGTCTTGGAACTCTGCCATGCAGGCCATTTTTGCCCAGTCCCTTTCTTATAGTGGAGTCATGAACACTGACCTTAACTGAGGCAAGTGAGGCCTGCAGTTGTTTGGATGTTGTTGTGGAGTCTTTTGTGACCTCTTAAATGAGTTGTTGCTGTGATTTTGGGGTAATTTTGGTTGGCCGGCCACTCCTGGGAAGGTTCCATATTTTCGCCATTTGTGGATAATGGCTCTCTCACTGTGGTTCACTGGAGTCCCAAAGTTTTAGAAATGGCTTTATAACCTTTTCCAGACTGATATATCTCAATTACTGTTTCTCATTTGTTCCTGAATTTCTTTGGATTGTAGCATAATGTCTAGCTTTTGATGATCTTTTCACATTGTCAGGCAGGTTCTTTTTAAGTGATTTCTTGATTGAGAACAGGTGTGGCAGTAATCAGGCCTGGGTGTGGCTAGGGAAATTGAACTCAGCTTTCCAAAGGCGATAAACCACAGTTAATGTTTTAATAGGGGGCAATCACTTTTTCACACAGGGCCATGTAGGTTTGGATTTTTTTTTACCCTTAATAATAAACACCTTCATTTAAAAATGGCATTTTGTATTTCCTTATCTTTGTCTAATATTTAAATTTGTTTGATGATCTGAAACATTTAAGTGTGACAAATACAAAAAAATGAGAAATCAGGAAGGGGGCAAACACTTTTTCACACCACTGTAAGTAATCTTATTTGGCGATGATATATATCATGATATACATTTTTGGTAAATTCTATAGTTTACATACAATAACCAATAAAAGGACCATCTCATTTTCTACATTTTAAATTGCATACTAAAAAAAAAAAAAAATCAATTGTGCAAATTCATCTGTTGTGGTGCACATATGTGGGTGTCATATGCTTCACAGGTGTATTGCTGTATGCTTATGGTATTCTTCACGTCTCAGAGGAACAAAAGGTCTGAACCTCCTAGGGGTAACAGGAGGATGTGAAGTCTGGCCTTTTGTATGCAGAGAGATGGCCGTGAGAGATTTCCTGACTACCAGGACTTTAGGTGGAGAAGAGAAGACCTGGAGGGGGAGGAATTGTATTTGGGATTGAGAGACAATGTGACTGTGTGCTTTGATGTCCTGGGGTATAAAAGGGACAGAGGATGGGGGATCCCCTCCTCTTTTTCTGCTTTTGTATGTTGGAGAATGTGATTGTGAATAAAGCTTGTTTTGAGGAATAAACTCAGCCTCGTCCTTCCACACATCTCCACACTGTCATTAATTTTATGCACTTTTTTTCCCCTCTTAATTTTGCAGTGTTGTTATAAAAAAATTTTTTTAATGTGCATTTGAGATGATTTCAGTTTTATTCATTATCACTTGAATAATTAAAAATTATTAGAAATAATGTTACATTAAGAGCTAGTTTGCTCCTCTGACACATTTTAATAATTTATTATTATTTAGTGTGTATGCGGCTGCTGTCACACACTTTTGCAGTTTTAGTAATATTTTTTAGACAAAATTAAGAAACTCAGCAGGGATTTAAACCAAAACGATGGTTTGATACATGTTTCCTATTAGCACCAAGTTAGCATCGTCATTTAGCATTTGCCGTTTTATAATTAGAGAGAGATGGTGTTAACATTACTTACCTTCAATTAAAGCAAGGTTAGAGGACTATCCTCTCTGACGCAGCATGATGGGCAAAAGTCTCACATCCCTGGCACAGAAGTAGCAGCATAACCACCGGAACCCACCTGGCACACTGCGGGGGAGAGGCAGGGCTGTGACAAGTAGAAACGGGGTATGTGTCCCGATATAAATTTTCATATGAAACGGTAGACGTTTTTTAGCATGTCACTGATATATATCGTCATATCGCACAGCCCTAAACAAAACCATACATAAAAACATAAAGAACCTGGTTATAAAAACACACATACATAAAAACCCATCCTTTGCAAATAGGCATAAAGATTCATAGGTAGCATGTCGTAGTAAGTGCCCAAGCAATAAATACATAGAATAGCAAACAATGGGAAAGAAATATTTATAGTTTAAAATCACAGAGAATAGATAAGATGAATGAAAGAAATAAAACATGAAGAGTAAAAGAAAATACTAAAAATATAGATGTGAATTAGGTAAAAGATAGCAATAAAAAATTTATAATATAAAATCGCAATTGCATGTTAAAAATCAAATTACAAGAGGACAACACAGTGAGAAAATTTCCTTTCAGCGTTTAGTGACTGGATAGACACAGGCACAAAGGAAAATTTATATCTGTTTTTTGTTACCGAGGGAGTAATAAAACGACGGCCAGAAGGAAACGGCTTATATTCGGTGTGCAAGGGGTGAGATGTGTCTAAATGGATGGACTTGGCCTGCTCCAACACATACTGTATTTTTTGTATATATGTTCAAGGCTTTTAAAGTTGACACCACCTATCTTAGAGGCCACTTTAACGATCTTCCCAAGAGAATTTTTGCCTTTCATAGATTACCGTACCAACAAATGATGGAAAAGTGTATGGTTGAGAGTGCAACCACAGCACTCGCAAGTCGTTGGTAGGAAGATCTTATGGATTTCGGCACATTTTGTCAGCACAAATGTTGCACGAATGATATACTTCTGCCTTTTGAGCGCCTCACTACCACCTTACGCATGCTGTACAAATCTCTGTATGTATGGGGATTCATACGGCGTTTCCTATGACTGCTGTAAGGGGCCCTCAAGAACACCTTAAGTTGTTCTTAAGGTGTTCTACTTACGGCCAACATGTTGTGCAGTTCTTACGTTGTTCTTATGGCATTCGTCTTGGACAAACCATCGACCTGGCCACGACCTTACGAGTGGTCTATGAACGCTGGATTGTCCTACAACCACCTTAAGAAGGCCGTACGAAATGGCCCAGAAATAGTTCATACGGTATTTGCAGCCATTCGTAAGGGTATTTGTGACCATAGTCTTACCTTTGCCAAGGAGGTAATGTTTTCATGTTTCTGTCTATTAGCAGGATTAGGCAAAAACTACTTGACAGATTTTGATGAAATTTTAACGAGAGGTGGCCCCTGGGCTACGAATGAATCCATTAGATTTTGCAGGTGATCTTGGTCAGGATGCAGATTCTCGATCACTTTTTCACTTCCTTTAAAATTTGAAGTTGAGGCTTCGGTGGAGGTATGCACACTCTAAAGGCGCTTTTCCACTAGGGTCAGTACGGTACGGTTCAGGACGGGATGGTACAGTTCGGCCGGCTTTGTGTTTCCACTGCACTAGGTCCCATTTGAAGTGGGTAGGAATATAGTTAGAGGGAGGCGGCGCAACCCTCTCCCTCCCATTACGTAAAATCAGCGTAACTGGCTTAAAACAAGCGTAACGTTATGCAAAACACAAGCTGGCAGGATACGTGGCGTCTGCCTTCTGTCTTTTTTTGCCTGAATAAATGCAAAAAAGGAGAACAGAAAGCAGAGGCGGCGATACAACACACTCTGGAAAAATACTGGAGCGTTTGGGAAACCATAGAGCAGTATAAAGGAGAAGACATGAGGATACAAACTACATCACATATCAAGGTAAGCTAATGATTGCTAATGCCACTTTGCTTTTAAGTCCGCCGTACAACATTGTAATGTCGGCAAGTTATCGATATTAGGTCCAAAAATCTGTATTCTGTGTGTGTGTTTCAGATGGCTCTCTTGTGGCAAAAATGTCGCTTCAAACGGTCAGCGTTAATGTTCAACACAGTGATGTGACCCCAACTTCACGAACGCGAAGTGGCTATAATGTCTGTAGAAATGTTTAGCTTCCTGTGCAACAAATTGCTCTGATCTGTGTCAAAATCATGGAGAGACTGTTGAGATGTCATGGAATTTATCTGCTCCAGCCAGTGGTGTCGTGGCAAAACATTGATCAGGTGCCATATTGTAGCATATGAGCCGTTAAATATATATTTCAACAGGTAAACAGTACAGAGTTAGGCATAAGATATATTTAACAATTATGATGCATTTTAAGCCAAAACAAATGGATCTAGGATTAAAAGTAATTAAAATAATGCAGTCTCAAGGTTGCATGGAGAAATACGTGGATTAACTGGAAATGTATCTTATTGAGTATTGCTGACTACATGTAGATACTGTATAAATATATTTTCTCTGCATCAACAGTGAACTATACATGTATTCATGTAGTATTACCCTGGGAATTTTGACAAACCTTTGTACTTTTGCAGATGTGTCTATTTTGTTTTACAGTCTTCAGCAAATAATTGTTTTGGTTACTTTTCTTAAAAATGAACCATTATTTTCAAAGTCACTGATAAATGGTTTGTACTGTTGACTCTTTTCCAACCGGTGTCTGAACAGACAAAATAGAAAATCATGATGCAAACACATAAATCACTAAATTGTTTATTACAATCAGCAGCAAATTACAGATTATTTAGAATGTGCAAAATTCCAACTGTAAAAAGAAAAAAAAAGAAAGTGGAATGGGTCACACATGCCAGCCACGCTGCCTCACCGAGAAGCAACTGGTCGGCCCCTCGTACTGGTCCTGGTTCAGCAGATCTTCAGCCTGCACCTCTGTAAATAGTGAGGCAAGGTCTGGTTCGGGTGGATCATTTTCCCCTTGCCTAGATGAAAGACAGAAATGAGTGTGGAAAATTAAAGCAAGTTTAAAACATATTTGAGAAAGGAATGAATGAATGAAATATTATTTTGGATAGATCAGATTAAGAGAAAGGAACAGAATAATAGAACAAAGGGGGGAAAAAACCCCAACAAGGTCAAATTAAACAGAAACACCTTGGATTATACAATTTAGCATAAGCTATGTGAAATGGGTGATGGCTGAAGCCGCAGCTTATATTGCCCACCCATGTTCCATCTAAGAATTCAAAAATAAAATAAAATAAGTGATTACAGTTCAGAACAAAGCCAAGACAAAACATGACAAAAACTAAGCAACAGCACAACACAGACTGGATATGATAATCCTTATGTGATTTTACATGTCATCTTGTATATATGTTTGGAGTATTTCTTCCTTTAGTTTTTGTTTAAATTGTCCAAGCGTTGTACATGATTTTAATTCAGCTCCAAAATCGTTCCACAATCTGACTCCTTGCACTGAGACAGTGTTGCTTGGTGGTAGTTCTCACTGAAGGTTTTTGAAATATACATGTTCCTCTGAAATGTTTCTCCCCTCCAGCGGGGTCTGGAGAAACCTCAAAACCATCTCGGGGCTCCAGAATACCTCCCCCCAGGCCACGGGGGGGCAGGGAGTGGGCGAACAACCTGAATCTGTTTTTCAATAGATTTGACCAACCGCCCTCCCCCCTGTCTGCACAACAACCACTGCTGCCTCTAAGAAATCAAGTCCTGCTACCCACTCCCCACTCCACCGACACCCCCCCCACTCCCAACACACAGCCCCCCATCCTGACCCTGACCAAGACCCAGGTGAGGACGGAGCTGAGGAAGATCAAGGCGAGGAAGGCGTCGGGACCGGACGGCATCAGCGCAAAGCTCCTCAAGTCCTGTGCAGACCAGCTGTGTGGGATTGTGACATATATCTTCAACATGAGCCTGAAACTGGGGAGTTTCAGGCTCCAGTTCACTCCAGTTCGCCTACCAGCATGGCATTGGGGTGGAGGATGCGGTGATCTTCCTCCTTCACCGTTCTCTGTCCCACCTGGAGAAGCCCGGGAATATGGTGAGGATCATGTTCTTTGACTTCTCCAGTGCTTTCAACACCATCCAACCGATGATCCTGAAGGACAAGCTGCTGCGCGCAGGGGTGGACCAGCACCTGTCATCATGGATCCTGGACTACCTCACGAACCGGCCTCAGTTTGTGAGAACCCGGGACTGTGTTTCCGACACGATCATCAGTAGCACGGGGGCCCCCCAGGGAACGGTGCTGGCTCCCTTCCTGTTCACTCTTTATACTGCGGACTTCTCACACAACACAACACATTGCCATCTACAGAAGTTCTCTGATGACTCTGCGATCGTTGGTCTCATCTCCAGCGGAGATGAAGCTGAGTACAGAGGGCTTATCCAGGACTTTGTGGACTGGTGCCATCGGAACTGCCTCCAGATCAACGCGAGGAAAACTAAGGAGCTGGTGGTGGACTGCCGCAGGCATGGGCAGCCCCTCACAGCACCAGTAAATATACAGGGAACAGACATCGAGATGGTGACATCCTACAAGTACCTGGGTATTCATCTGAACAATAAACTAGACTGGTCACACAATACTGACGCACTCTACAAGAAGGGACAGCGCAGGCTGTTCCTGCTGAGGAGACTCAGGTCTTTTGGTGTACAAGGGGCGCTGCTGAAGTCATTCTATGACACGGTGGTGGCATCAGCCATCACTTTTGGAGTGGTCTGCTGGGGCAGTGGCATTACTGCAGCCGATAGGAAGAGACTGAACAAACTGATTAAGAAAGCTAGCTCTGTCCTGGGGCAACGCCTTGATCCGATGGAGGAGATAGGAGAGAGAAGGACGGTGGCTAAACTGTCATCTCTGCTGGAGTCCGAGTTCCACCCTATGCAGGACATACTGGATGCACTGAGGAGCTCATTTAGCAGCAGACTACATCATCCCAGGTGCACAACCGAGAGGTTTCGTAGGTCCTTCCTACCAACGGCTGTCAGACTGTACAACCTAAGCAGGGCTGCTCGCAGAGATAGCAAAAAGACGTAACAAACTAATAGTTTTTTGAATGCAAAAGATGCAATAGACTTACACAATGGTCCTCTCCGGCATACAACTAGGAACATACCGGTCGCTATGGAGGGTGAGAATATGTATGGGCACATAATCATACCATGTAGGATAACTAAATAGACGGTTATGCTGTTTCATCCCACCTAGCAACAATGCTCTGCACTGTGTGTGTTTATATATTTACATATTTATTCCACCTAGCAACAATGCTCTGCACTGTGTGTGTTTATATATTTACATATTTATTCCATCTAGCTACAATGCTCTGCACTGGGTGTGTTTATATTTATATATCTATATATTTATTCCATCTAGCTACAATGCTCAGCACTGGGTGTGTTTATATTTATATATCTATATATTTATTCCATCTAGCTACAATGCTCCGCACTGTGTGTTTATATACTTGCATATTTATTCCACCTAGCTGCAATGCTCCGTACTGTGGGTGTTTATATATTTACATATTTATTCCATCTAGCTACAATGCTCTGCACTGTGTGTTCATATATTCATATATTTATTCCATCCAGCTACAATGCTCTGCACTGTGTGTCTGTGTGTGTGTGTGTGTGTGTGTGTGTGTGTGTGTATATATTTTATAGTAATATGTACATATGTATATTAGCTGCTCTTGCTTGCTTGTTTTTTTTTCTTGCCTTCTGATTGTTGCTCTGAGTGTTGCTATCCCTGTGCTGTTGCAATCCTGGAATTTCCCCGTTGTGGGACTAATAAAGGCTTATCTTATCTTATCTTATCTTATTTGGAACAACTTTTGGATAATTGCGGGCAGTGATAGATTCTTCACTTTAAACATTATTACTGCAGTTTTAAAGTCAACCAGATCTTTCAACTTGAGAGCTTTTAATTTAAGAAAAATTAGGTTTGTTGGTTCCCTGTAAGCAGGGATTTCACTCTGTAGTATTGCAATTGATTTAAGATAAGATAAGCCTTTATTAGATAAGCCTTTTTAGTCCTACAACGGGGAAATTCCTGGATTGCAACAGCACAGGGATAGCAACACTCAGAGCAACAATCAGAAGGCAAGCAAAAAAGCAAGCAAGCAAGAGCAGCTAATATACATATGTACATATTACTAGGGCTGGGAACGATCCCTAATTTCCAGAATCGATTAGATTCCGATTCTTGAGATTCTGAATCGATCCGATTCAATCCCGATTCGATCCGATCCCAATTTAATCTGGGGAATTACCATTTTAATAGCCATTTTACTTCCCATGAAACAAAAATCTTCGAGACCTAATGCTGCAAATTGTACCAAGAATCTTCTAACTTTAATACATAAATTATCACATATAGAACTGACCCAAAATCAGTTACAATAATGCACTTTTTATTATTTAACTTATCATTTCATAAAGTGCTCACAGGTGCTTTCTTTAGTGCAAAGGGTGTGTCCTGTCAAGTTCACCACCCAGAGTAAGTAAACAAATTCAATGCATAAACCATACATTCATAATTTCATTGTATTTCAGTCCCTCCAGGATTTTGTCAGCTGTTTTTGTGATTGTTGTGGCCCAAAAAGCCTGGATTTGTGGGAGCTTTTCCAAAAAGTTATGGCACTTTTAGAGTTTTTTTGCACTCAGTTGTGTGAGGAAGTACAGATTTTAAAGCAGCTGCTTTTTCCATAGTTTACAGTGATGCTATTCTACGTAACACCACAAGAAAAGTACAGGATTGCCAAAAATTTCTTGTTAAACAGTGATTTATTTAGAATTAAATGCTCAGTAAAATTGTAAAAAAAAAAAAGACCAATATTGTGTTCTTGCTGAGAACTTTAAAAAAAGAAATAAAAGAATTTGTCATTACAACAACTAAATTGCATTGAATGCATGTTAGTGTGGAGAAAGTGATTGCAGCACCTCCTTGAATCTTGAAGGTCTTCTTCTGTGCTGAAATCCACATGAAGCAGGGATGCTCCTCCACTGACGACCTCTGACCTTCAGAAGGTCTCAGTGAGGATGAAGCTTCCAGTCTTCACACATCTGAAGGCAGATAAAAAGAATAGATTTCACAGTAAAATTAACATTCATATTTTTAGATCGCCACACCACAGTAGGGTTTAATAATTTAGGGGTTTTTTTATATTTTAACTACAAATTAACTTTCAATGTTGGAAAAGGGTTTCAGTTCATTTCCTGAGAAGGTTTGTTCATTTCAATTTAGTTCTACTGAGTAAAAATAGCTTGTTGTACTGCAGCCTTAATTAATTTTATTGTGATTTATTCTCTTCACATCGCTTAACTGGCAGAAGTCCATAATCTCATAAAATATACCTTAATTCTGCATTTATTCACAGCGCTTAACCAACAGTTCTCTCTGTGTTCATAGTTTGTAAAAGAAACCATCATCATGCCGGATAAATTATTAATTGACGACACAAACGTTAAAAGAAACAAATATTATACTTACAGTCTCAGCAGCTCCAAGTCTCTGCTTCACGGGTTTCAGTCTCCGCATTTTCCGTTTATCAGTCGTCAACTTTATGTTCCAACACAGCGCTGCATGGAGTAAAAGTCCGTTTATCCCCGCTTTATGAAAAATATTAAGAAGCTGTTGAGGACAGTCTTTACGGTGACTTTTGCTGCTAAATTAAGAGACGCACGTTATTATCTCCGCGTCATGTAAACACAAAAGAGCACACGTGGCAGGAAACTCTTGCCGGATGAGAACCGTTTTAACACCACAGAAGAAGAACTAGCATATCTGTTAGCTTGCTAGCTCCGTTAGCGCGTCGGTTGTTTTTTGGTCTCGGCTGTTGTTGCTGGCTCACTGACCCGGTTTCGACCCGATTATACTCAGCAGACGTTCACAAACGTAAAAATATTATATTAAAACATATTAATATTAAAAGATCGATCCGCGGATTTTGTGGATCGATATTGGCTCAGTCAAACATGTATCGATCCATATCGATATATTGATCTTTTGAACCCACCCCTACATATAACTATAAAATATATATAAACACACACAGTACGGAGCATTGCAGCTAGGTGGAATAAATATGTAAATATATAAACACACACAGTGCGGAGCAATGTAGCTAGATGGAATATGTAGATATATAAACACACAGTGCGGAGCATTGTAGCTAGATGGAATAAATATGTAAATATATAAACACACACAGTGCAGAGCATTGTTGCTAGATGGGATGAAACAGCATAACCGTCTACTTAGTTATCCTACATGGTATGATTATGTGCCCATACATATTCTCACCCTCCATAGCGACCGGTATTTTCCTAGTTGTATGCCAGAGGGGACCATTGTGTAAGTGTATTGCATCTTTTGCATTCAAAAAACTATTAGTTGTTACGTCTTTTTGCTATCTCTGCGAGCAGCCCTGCTTAGATTGTACAGTCTGACAGCCGTTGGTAGGAAGGACCTGTGAAACCTCTCGGTTGTGCACCTGGGATGATGTAGTCTGCTGCTAAATGAGCTCCTCAGTGAATTCAATTCAATTCAACTTTATTTATATAGCGCCATTTCACAACAACAGTCATCTCATAGCACTATCAACTGTAGGGGAGAACCCCCACAGTTGCAGAAAGACCCCAGCAATCAGGCGATCCCCTGTGAGCAAGCACTTGGCGACGGTGGAGAGGAAAAACTCCCTTTTAACAGGAAGAAACCTCCAGCAGAACCAGGCTCAGGGAGGGGCAGTCATCTGCTGCGACTGGCTGGGGGGTGAGGGGATAGAGAAGAAGAAAAGAACAGACATGTAGAGAGCAAACAGCACGATGGGGACTCAATCTATGGGAGAGAACAAACAAATGTTAATGACCAGCAAAAAAAATATTTCATAGAGTGAGGAAAGGAGTGAGGCCCAGTGCATTACTGGAGGTCCCCCGGCTGACTAAACCTATTGGCAGCATAACTAAGGGAGGGTTCAGAAACACATGATCCCTCCCTAATTGTAGGCTATATCAAAAAGGTAGGTTTTAGCCCTATTCTTAAAAACAGAGATCAAGTCTGACTCCCAAATCCAGATTGGCAGCTGATTCCACAGGAGAGGAGCTTGATAACTGAAGGCTCTGCCTCCCATTGTACTTTTGGAGATTCTAGGTATTACAAGTAATCCTGCATTTTGGGAGCGTAGTGCTCTGTTAGGATAATACGGTAGCATCAGATCTTTTAAATAAAAGAGTCTGATTGTTTAGAGCTTTGTAAGTAAGAAGGATTTTAAACTTAATTCTAAACTCTATGGGAAGCCAATGAAGGGAGGCCAGAACCGGAGAGATATGATCTCTTTCTAGTACCTGTTAAAACTCTTGCTGCAGCATTTTGGATCAGCTGAAGACTTTTTAAAGATGTTTTAGGACAGCCTGATAATAAAGAATTACAATAATCTAATCTCGAGCTAACAAAAGCGTGGATCAGCTTCTCAGCATCACTCTGAGACAAGATGCTCCTAATCTTGGCAATATTACGCAAATGATAGAAGGCAGTCTTAGAAACAAATTTAATATGTGAATTGAAGGACAAATCCTGATCAAAAATAACTCCAAGGTTCCTCACAGAGCTATTGAGAGAGTAACTGCATCCAAACTGAAAGTTTGATTTGGAAAGGAATTTCTAAGGTTTTTTGGACCAACAAGAATGACTTCAGTCTTATCTGAATTTAATAGCAGGAAATTACAAGTCATCCAAGCTTTGATTTCCTTAAGACAGGCTTCTAACTTGGCTAATTGATTACTATCATCTGGCTTCATTGACAGGTATAATTGTGTGTCATCTGCATAACAATGAAAATGTATACAGTGCTTTCTAATAATGTTGCTTAACGGAAGCATATATAAACTAAAAAGAGTAGGGCCTAGCACAGATCCCTGTGGAACTCCATGACTAAGCTTTGAGTTGAAAGAAAACTCATTATTTACATGAACAAACTGGAACCTATCAGATAAATAAGATTTAAACCATTGCAACGAAGTTCCATTAAGTCCAACATAGTGTTCTAATCTATCAAGTAGAATATTTTGATCGATAGTATCAAAAGCTGCACTAAGGTCTAAAAGGACAAGTACAGAAACTAGTCCATTATCGGATGCAATGAGGAGGTCGTTGGTGACCCTCGCTAAGGCTGTTTCAGTACTATGATGGATTCTAAACCCAGATTGAAACTCTTCAAGTAAACCATTTCCCTGCAGGTGGTCAAATAATTGCGTAGCAACAACTCTTTCTAAGATTTTTGAAATGAAAGGGAGATTAGAGATTGGTCTATAGTTAGCTAAAGCTCCTGGATCTAGCGTTGGCTTTTTGAGTAAGGGTTTAATTACAGCCGTTTTAAAAGCCTGCGGTACATGGCCTAAAGTTAATGAAGAATTGATTATATGAAGAATAAAGCTACCAATAAGTGGGAAGACTTCTTTAAATAACCTAGTAGGAATAGGGTCTAAAAGACAAGTTGAAGGTTTGGATGAGGAAACTATTTTGTCTAACTCACAAAGGTTGATTGGAGTAAACTCATCAAGACAGACATCAATAGAAGGAGTTGTAGTAGTTACAGTATTTAAGTTAATTCATTATGTCCTGCATAGGGTGGAACTCGGACTCCAGCAGAGATGACAGTTTAGCCACCGTCCTTCTCTCTCCTATCTCCTCCACCGGATCAAGGCGCTGCCCCAGGACAGAGCTAGCTTTCTTGATCAGTTTGTTCAGTCTCTTCCTATCGGCTGCAGTAATGCCACTGCCCCAGCAGACCACTCCAAAAGTGATGGCTGATGCCACCACCGTGTCATAGAATGTCTTCAGCAGCGCCCCTTGTACACCAAAAGACCTGAGTCTCCTCAGCAGGAACAGCCTGCGCTGTCCCTTCTTGTAGAGTGCGTCAGTATTGTGTGACCAGTCTAGTTTATTGTTCAGATGAACACCCAGGTACTTATAGGATGTCACCATCTCGATGTCTGTTCCCTGTATATTTACTGGTGCTGTGAGGGGTTGCCCATGCCTGCGGCAGTCCACCACGAGCTCCTTAGTTTTCCTCGCGTTGATCTGGAGGCGGTTCCGATGGCACCAGTCCACGAAGTCCTGGATAAGCCCTCTGTACTCAGCTTTATCTCCATTGGAGATGAGGCCAACGATCGCAGAGTCTTCAGAGAACTTCTGTAGATGGCAATGTGTTGTGTTGTGTGAGAAGTCTGCAGTATAAAGAGTGAACAGGAAGGGAGCCAGCACCGTTCCCTGGGGGGCCCCCGTGCTACCGATGATCGTGTCGGACACACAGTCCTGGGTTCTCACAAACTGAGGCCGGTTCATAAGGTAGTCCAGGATCCATGATGACAGGTGCTGGTCCACCCCTGCACGCAGCAGCTTGTCCTTCAGGATCATCAGTTGGATGGTGTTGAAAGCACTGGAGAAGTCAAAGAACATGATCCTCACCATATTCCCGGGCTTCTCCAGGTGGGACAGAGAACGGTGAAGGAGGAAGATCACCACATCCTCCACCCCAATGCCATGCTGGTAGGCGAACTGGAATGAATCCATCGCTGGTTCCACCAGGGGGTGGAGGTGAGCAAGGAGCAGTCTCTCCAGGGTCTTCATCAAGTGGGACGTCAAGGCCACCGGTCTGTAGCTGTTCAGGTCTTTGGGGTGGGAAGTTTTTGGTACAGGTACCACACAAGATGTTTTCCACAGCTGTGGTACCCTCCCCAGCTTCAGGCTCAGGTTGAAGCTGTACGTCACAATCCCACACAGCTGGTCTGCACAGGACTTGAGGAGCTTTGCGCTGATGCCGTCCGGTCCCGACGCCTTCCTCGCCTTGATCTTCCTCAGCTCCGTCCTCACCTGGGTCCTGGTCAGGGTCAGGATGGGGGGCTGTGTGTTGGGAGTGGCGGGGTGTTGGTGGAGTGGGGAGTGGGCAGCAGGACTTGATTTCTTTAGAGGCAGCAGTGGTTGTTGTGCAGTCAGGGGGAGGGCGGTTGGTCAAACCTATTGAAAAACAGATTAAGGTTGTTCGCCCAGATATCCCATTTGGATATTTTACCTTTAATATAATTAATATGTGACTTCCAACACAGTTTATTATCAATTATTACGCCAAGGAATTTAATTTTGGATACCCTTTCAATCTCTACACCATTTACAATGAGTTTAGATACTAAGTTGTTGTGATGGTGTGAAATAACGTTATCAATAAAAGTTTAGCCACCGCTGTGTCCCCCTGGTTTCAAGTGTGGGTGGTGTTTTGTGCTTGTATTGCTAAAATATAAAAGGAAGCACTACAATGGGTGTCAAATATTTGTAATGGGTTCTTTTACTGGATGAGTTTAAAGATGAAATACTATAGACTACACATATAAACTAAATTCTAATGGTGACTGAACAACTCTCATTCCCCAAGGTGCAAGATACACTATTATGACTACAACTCATAAAGGATCACAGAAATGATCTGGTAAAAAAAATAAATAAACAAAAATAAATAAACAAGCGGTTTACCTATACTTTAACTTAAAAAACAAAAGATTTAACTATAAATATGTGTTGTTTACCCGTCACAATACATTGCTGTCAAAATGTCTCCATTTCGAGCAGATCCTGTTTGGACTCTACAATGACAAATACACACACCTTAAGTACATACACAGCACAAAAGTGCAACATGTAAAAAACACCTTTTTAACCAGGATTACAACTAGCTTATTTCATCAGATATTGTCAACACAAAGGCTACATACAACCACGGACGTAGCATTGAGCTAGGTCATCGTTTAAACACGATTAAGTTTTCGTCTGTCCAAAGAGAACTTTCCACGGCTGGGAAAAATAACGTAAAACATGAATATCACATCACTCACCATCCTCTATATCACAGCTTCAACTGTTGAAGTTGGGTGCTGTCGCGGCCGTACATTCAATTCAATTCGGGTGGTTGGGTCTAATTCCTGGTGCGTCTCTGTGTATTTTCCAGTACGTCTGCTTGTGCTCCCCACTGCTTCTGAGGCTCCTCAGTCTGCTTCCCTCTGCATTCTCTCATCAGCCGAAACGCACAGAAAACTCTGCTGGACCGCTGTGTTGATTTCTGCTGATTTCTGTTAAGTCATTCTATCGTTGTTTATAATTTCACTTGTTTGCGGGCTCATGGATGAAAAATTGCAAATGGTGGCCAGCCGGCGATTCTGGAAAGTCAGCATAATGCCCACTCTCATGACGCTACGCCCAGACCAATCAGTGGCCAGCAGTGGCTTGACGTAACCGGGCCGGTATACTTCGGACCTGCTCTGGAGTAGTGCCGAAAAAATGGGAACAGTTCTAAAAAAACAGAACTGTAAGGACTTCCGGTGCCTAATGGAAAAGCGGACAAACCGTGCTGAACTGTACCGTACTGACCCTAGTGGAAAAGCGCCTTAAGTGTCCTCTAGTTTATATTGGAATTTTTGGTCTTTTGAGGTGTTTTTGGCTGCTGGAGTATTTGTTTATGAAGCAGGTCAGAAAACAAGGATATTTTCAGGTCTAATTAGTTGTTGACAGTCTCTGATGGAGGAAAGTTCAGCAGCAGTAAAATGTGTTCCGCTGCCAAGGGGTGGAGGTGTCAAACTGTCAGGAAATGAGTGGATGTCTGCAGAAGCGTTGATAATGTTTTCTGTGAGCACTCCAAGAAATGTAAGTGTACAGTTTTAGAGTCTGCATTTGGAGAGCTTTCCACAAATAAAGAGGGACACATATGGAGTCTTACTGCGTTCAACAACAACAATATGCAGATTGTATTCTGTGGGCTATAAGTTTACCTTATAAATCTACCATTAGTTCAGGGTCAGTAACAGGCAGTCACATCCAAAGGGGCATGAACAGGCTAACAGAAGTCCTGAAAACAAAGAGGTCATTAAAAGAGCACAAACTGATAAAGGGCTGGAAGGCTACAGCTTGGACCACACAATAGACAATTTGTCACAGAACAATGACTCAAGGGTGAGTGTTTCTTTGAAGTCCTCCGAAAAGAAAATCTTCACTCTCACCAGGCTACTTAACAATGCCGTCAAGCAGATTCTTTATCCCCGCCGGTCGAAGCCCAAAGGGAGAGAAGAGCCCTTTAGGCGAAGACCGAAGGGATTATGTTACTGTAAACCACAGTAATATACTGTAAACCACAGTTTACTACTTCGATACTGTAAACCACAGTTTGCTTTTATCCAAAATGGTATCTTTTAACTTCTCCCCAGATACATTAGACTGGTTTGCATCTTATCTCCAGAATAGAGAACAGTGTGTAAAAGTTCACCAGGATAAATCCTCACTTTTAAATAACCGTATGGGTATCCCACAAGGGTCCATTCTTGGTCCTTTACTTTTCAGCATTTTTATTAATGACTTGCCGCTACACTGCTCTGCTGCAACATGCCAACTTTATGCAGATGATGCAGTTATTTACACAGCTGCCAAGACTCCAGCACAGGCTGCAGATGTACTGTCTACAAGTATGGTTGATGTCCAAGAGTGGCTCCTCCAGAACCATCTATTGCTGAACCTTCAGAAAACAGTTTCAATGTGCTTTTCAATCAAAAAACATAACCTGCAATGTTTTAAAGTTAATATACATGATCATGACATCAGTTTAGTTACAGAATTCAAATACCTTGGCGTTGTACTAGATCCTCAACTCAAATTTAATCTTCATATAAAGAAAATTTCAAAAACAGTAAAAAAAAAAAAATCTGAACTGCTTTAAATTGATTAGATATTACATACCTTACGAACCTGCTGTACTGTATATGCATTCTATGGTTTTTTTCTCATATATCACACTGTTTGACAGTCTGGGCTCAAGCAGCCCCTTCCACAATAAGACATATAGGTTCATTATATAATCAAACCCTAAAAATCTTGGACAAAAAGCCCATTAGGTGGCATCACTGTAATATTTTAAAAAAATGCAACCTATTGAGTTTTGAGAGTTTCATTGACCTCTGTTTACTGAAATTAACTTTCAAATGTTTCCATAAATCAGCTCCTGAGCCACTTGCTGGTTTCATCCAAAGACAGGACAGCAGCAGAGCCACCAGGAGTTCTGCTAACAATAACTGTAAAATATTCCACCGCAGAACCACATTTGGACAAACAGCTTTCTCTATAAAGGGCAGTCACATCTGGAACACAATGCCAAATGAAATTAAAATAATAACGGACTTTAAAACATTCACTAAAAAGGTTAAAAACTGGCTGAAAAATAAACAAGAATGTACCCATGTATGAAATGATTGTCTGCAGGGTGAGAGTGAATGAAGGGAAGGAATGAATGTGTTTGTTTATAGTGAGTGATGAAGGGAGGGAGGCCTAAAATAGGCAAATGTGAGTCAGGTTGTTATATTTGTGTATTTATAATATTTATAATTGTGTATTTATAATGTATTTATGTTTTTTGCATTGATGTATTTGGTTATTGTGTATTCCTTTTCTTCTTCTTCTTCTTTTTTTTTTTTTTTTTACTTGTTTCTCCTTTCCAAAGCCCATCCAGGGACAAGAGTTGCAAATTAGCTAATAGCTATACACTCTGTGCAACACATCAGATTGATTGTCATTGATTAATTGTCTATGTTTATTGCACTGTCCCTGTCAAATAAACAAATCTATCTATCTATCTTATGGGTCAGTCCCTCTGTCCCACTTTTGTGAAATCACCTCCTTCTACAGTTTTGTTCCGATTGTTTAGAAACTTAGTACTGTCATAATCTGGATATGGCCATCGACCATGTTCACACTTATTGTTGCTTTTGAATCATTTGCACCATTATTGTCTTTCTGTTATCATTTACATTATTTATGTTCCCTGTTTTCCAGCACCAGCTTTTACCTTTGAATGTTTCCCTTACCTTTAGCCGCTCACGTATGTTTCTGTTCAGCCCCTGATTAGTCCCAGCTGTTTTGTGTTTGGTAATGATTAGTTTTCTTTATTAGTCCTTTTCTGTTGCCTGGTCCTGGTGCATTGTTTGTCTGTGTCGTGAGACGGGTTGTACCTCCGGTGCCCGTTCCTAGCCCATTATCTGGTTGATACCAAGTTATGTGTGTTTGACAGTTCAGACTGTCTTCATGTTGTCTTCGTCCTGTGTTGTGGAATAAATCCCTTTGTGCTTTACATCAAACGTGCCTTAAGGAGTTAATTTACTGTCTGCCAGAGGCAGCCCATGACAGTATGTACCAGCCAAAGGACTATGCGGGTACGAACTTCAGTGTATATGGCCTGGATGAGGAGAAGTGTTGGGCTGCAGGGCTCATCGAGGATTTTGCTTTGGACGCCCGCACCTCTCACACTCCTGAGGCAACCCTGGGATTTCTGGATGGCACGGCTTAGGTAATTGAGGTATTCCCCAGTTTGTAGAGCTATCCAGGACTTGCCGGGCTCCTCATCTCCCTTCCCAATTTACAACGGATGCTCCGTGGGCTGGTGAGAAGCTCTTCCCCGTCTGTACCAGTGCTGATGAAGATGCGTCCCCTGGTGCAGACGCCTCCCGCTTCTCACCGTTCTTCAGCTCAAGGATCCTCTCCACACTGCCCTCCAGCTCTCTCTCCCTAGTTCTGCAGCCACTCTATGGGCTGGAGGAGAACTCACCTTTAACGGCGAAGCCTGAGCCAACGAAGAAGCGTCCCCTGGCTCCGGTGCCTCCCTCACCACACAGTGTGTCAGCATGTACACTTCCTCACTGCTGCCCAATCGCCGCTTCAGCTCCGGGGAGCTCGCCGGCTCCAGTGCCAGAGCCACGCCGGTTTTCTGCAGCTGCCGCCCCCCCCCCCCGAGGGGTTTCAAATGCAATCCAGAGGGACTCCCCGGATCGCCAGCAGCAGCTCCAGCAGCAGCAGAGGACAGAACAAGGCAAGTACCTCCATTTGTTTTAAGGTCAATTAATGGAGTGTACTGCCTTACTCCGGGCGAGGGGCCTCGGTCACAGCCATCTGCTGTTTCTGGGTCCTCGCCACCTGTTTCTGCTACCTCCTCCACCTTTATGTCGCCTCTCAGCTCTGCTCTCCCTCTTCCACTCAAGGTCGTCTCCCCCTCCACGGCCTTCACATCTGAGAGGATGAGCTTTCCAGCGGCCGCTGCTGTTCTTCAGCCCTCTGCAGCTGCTGCTCTCCAGACTTTCACGCCATCAACACCTGCTGCTTTTTTCAAGAGCTCCTCATCTGCTGTTCCATCAGCTTCTCCACTCCAGAGCTCCTCATCTGCCGTTCCGTCAGCTTCTCTGCTCCGGAGCTCTTAATCTACTGTTCTACCAGTTCTTCAGCTCCACTACTGCTGCTACGTCTTCTGCTGCTCAGCCTCAGATCGCCTCACCCACCGTTGAACTTCAGACTGCCTCATCCACTGTTCCGACAGCGTTTCCAGTCATCATGCCTGCTCCTACAGTGTCTCCCGAGGTCGTCATGCCACCAGCAGCTTTGCCAGAGACTGTCATCCCAGCAGCAGTGGACCAGGATTGAAGGCAAGTGCTTTTCCTTTTATTTTTAACGTCCCTTTTTGAAAAAACTTGTCTTACTGCTGGTGGGGGGACCCAAGTGCAGTTCCCATCTGCCTCTGGGTCCTCTCCACCAGTCTCTGCTGCTGACAATTATTGTGTGGACCCAACACAAACATTGTTTTTTCCTCCCCGTCTGAGGTGGCTGCATCGGGGATGGAATTCCAGGCTCCCGAGAACGCCACTTGCCAGCCTCCATCATCATCTGAATTTGCCGTTCGCCATCTGTCTTCATCCGAGCAGTCCACTCCACCTTCATCGTCCGAGCTGCACGCTCCACCCTGGTCGTCTGAGCAGTCCACTCCACCTTTGTCTTCTGAGCAGGTCGCCCCATCATCATCGTCTGAACTTAACACGCTCCAGCCTTTGCCGTCTGAGCTCAAAGCTCCGCAAAAACTGTCGCCTGAGCTCAAAGCTCCCCAGCTACGGTCGCCTGAGCTCAGAGCACCCTTTCTGCTGTCTCCTGAACTCAACGCTCCTGCAACGCCATGCTCATCCGTCTGGTGGCCAATGGACTTAGGGAGGCCACCATACTCATCCTACTCTTCTGTCTGGTGGCCATGGACTCAAGTTGGCCCTCCCACCGACCCTTTTCTCAGGTCTGGGGGCCATTGGACTCTGATTGGCCCCCCAACATGCTGTGCTTCCCCGGGTGGTGGTCCCTGGACTCCGACCAACCACCCAATAAACTGTTTTTGTTTGGACTCATTCCCTCCAGTCCTTTGCCCCCCCCCCCCCCCGCTAATCCACCCGCCCTGCCTTTTGTTTTCTTTGTGTCTGTTCAAGGGCTTCTGGAATCTGCCCTTGTGTGTGGGGGGGGCACTATCATAATCTGGATATGGCCATCGACCATGTTCATGCTTTTTGTTGCTTTTGAATCATTTGCACCATTATTGTCTTTTACCTTTGAATGTTTGCCTTACCTTTAGCTGCTCACCTATGTTTCTGTTCAGCCCCTGATTAGTCCCAGCTGTTTTGTGTTTGGTAATCATTAGTTTTCTTGATTAGTTGTCCTTTTCTTTTGCCTTGTCCTGGTACATTGTTTGTCTGTGTTGTGAGATGGGTTGTACCCCGGCACCCATTCCTAGCCTGTTATCTGGTTGATACCAAGTTTCATGTGTTTGACAGCTCAGACTGTCTTCATGTTGTCTTTGTCCTGTGTTGTGGAATAAATCACTTTGGGCTACACTGTACCTGCATTAAGGAGTCAATTTACTGTCTGCTGGAGGCAGCCCATGACAGGTACCATGGTTTGATATACAGTGAGGATGCTCATATTGCAATTTCACTCTGATCGGATGACCTTGAGGTCAAAGGTCAGAGGTCAGATTTTCCCTAAACCTTCTAAACACAGTAACTACTGAAAGAAAGGATGTAGGCTTTTCAAATCAATACAGTAGTTGTATCTAATACACATCTTGGACGATTTACACCCTGACCTAACTATGGGTTTGGGGTCCAGGGTTCAAAGATTACAGTTCAAACTTAACATTGCAGTTACACTATGGTAAATGGTAAATGCTACATTTACTTTTACTATAAAACGAGTAAAGGTAGGGCCACCAAACCTGGCACACAGGTTCACCTTGGGATCCTGGCCTTAGACTATGGGTTTGGGTCAAAGGTCAAGGTAAACATTCCCTATGCCTTATTACTGTACAAGTAAAGTTAGGGTCACCAAACTCCACTATGACCAAGACCAAAGAGCTGTCAAAGGACACCAAAAACAAAATTGTAGACCTGCACCAGGCTGGGAAGACTGAATCTGCAATAGGTAAGCAGCTTGGTGTGAAGAAATCAACTGTGGGAGCAATTATTAGAAAATGGAAGACATAAAAGACTACTGATTCTTCTTCCGGCTTTCAGAGAGAGCAGTCGCATTTTCTCCTCCTCTCCTCCTCCGCCTCCCTGACTGATCCCAGCTTGCTGCGTCTTGTCTATGTCTATGTCTCGCTCTCCTTCTTGCGGATCTCAATCCAAACGGAAAAATGGAAAAAATGGAATTTCGGGCTTTAAATGCAATTGACACCACCTTTTCAAACAGAAAATCGGGCCCGGGGGAGCCCAAATGTGTGACTCATGGGGCAATTGGAACTCATGTGTCTGTGTGATTCGATTGAAGATGCGGAAGACATCTATCTGTTTGGCTTATGATCACAGGATTTCTACTGTTTGGCTCCGGAGTTTCCTGGTGTATCGGAAATTAAAGAGGTTGGAAGAGCTGGTCAAAATGCGGATCCCGGCGAAGCTCCTTCAACAATTCGACTAGCATGGGAGGGCTCTGATAGCGGCAAATGGTGAACTGATTGTCGAACTGAATCAGGAGGTTGGTAACATCTTGAGCCGCTGGGTGCTGTCCAGGGAATGTTGTTAAGCCTGTGAATTGAATTAATTGTGATGCACAGAATCGCGTGAGAGTGGAAATTACTATGCTCTAAGTGACTGTGCTCATCAGGCCTTGATTCGGCGTCCTTGGGAACTCATTCCTCCAGGTGCAGAGATTATGCAGGAAGGGAGTTTTGGCTTCTCTTTAACCCAAACAATTAACAAACAATTGCTGTTCAGCAAACTGATCTCTTCAAGGACAGCGTTATCATGTGTCTAATACAGAACTCTACCATCTGGCATGCACGAAGAGAGATGGACTCTGGACATGCTTATCTATGTTTAGAATACATGAACATAACATCCATTTGTTGCCTAGGAGATGCTCCTTTGTTGTACACCAGCAAATGATACATCCACACTGCATTCATACTGATTACATGACTGACTACACACACTGGTCTCTCTCTTGCTTTTGTTTTGTTAATGTGTGATATTTTGTCTAATTGTGCAACTGAGGGTTTTTTTTTTCTATGTGATCACAATTTTGCTCATTCGAGCACTATTTTGAAAACTTTTTTTTTTTCTCTCTGCCCAATGTGTTCCCTCCCCTTCCCCCTTCCCCTCTTTACCCCCCACTGCTGACAGGCGTCTTGTATGGCTGCCGCGTCATTAGGAAGCGCTTATCAAGCGCGCCTAATGACAGGTCAAATTCCTCGTGTGTGTAAACATGCTTGGCAATAAAGTTCATTCTGATTCTGATAATTTCCCTCGATCTGGGGCTTCACGCAAGATCTCACCCCGTGGGGCCAAAATGATCACGAGAACGGTGAGCAAAAATCCCAGAACCACACGGGGGGACCTAGTGAATGACCTGCAGAGAGCTGGGACCAAAGTAACAAAGGCTACCATCAGTAACACACTATGCCGCCAGGGACTCAAATCCTGCAGTGCCAGACGTGTCCCCCTGCTTAAGCCAGTACATGTCCAGGCCCGTCTGAAGTTTGCTAGAGAGCATTTGGATGATCCAGAAGAGGATTGGGAGAATGTCATATGGTCAGATGAAACCAAAATAGAACTTTTTGGTAAAAACTCAACTTGTCGTGTTTGGAGGAGAAAGAACACCATACCTACTGTGGAGCATCCGCCCCACACCCGGGAGGCAGGGGTTCAAATCCCGGCCGGGTCATGCCGAAGACCATATAAAAGTGGAACTTCCTGCTGTCCAGCTTGGTGCTCAGCAAAAATGGAATGGAGGAGGGAAATTTGTGGCGGCGCCTTGCATGGCAGTGGCCCTCTGATTCTACACTTGGGGTGTGTGTGATTAACACAGTAGATAGGTAAAAATACAATCTCGTTCTACTGTACATGATTGCTTGTACAGTTGAATGACAATAAAAGGGTGATTTAATGATTTATTTTTAATCATGCTTTGGGGCTGTTTTTCTGCAAAGGGACCAGGATGACTGATCCGTGTAAAGGAAAGAATGAAATGGGGCCATGTATCGTGAGATTTTGAGTGAAAACCGCCTTCCATCAGCAAGGGCATTGAAGATGAAACGTGGCTGGGTCTTTCAGCATGACAATGATCCCAAACACACCGCCCGGGCAATGAAGGAGTGGCTTTGTAAGAAGCATTTCAAGGTCCTGGAGTGGCCTAGCCAGTCTCCAGATCTCAACCCCATAGAAAATCTTTGGAGGGAGTTGAAAGTCCGTGTTGCCCAGCGACAGCCCCAAAACATCACTGCTCTAGAGGAGATCTGCATGGAGGAAAGTGCCAAAATACCAGCAACAGTATGTGAAAACCTTGTGAAGACTTACAGAAAACGTTTGACCTCTGTCATTGCCAGCAAAGGGTATATAACAAAGTATTGAGATGAACTTTTGTTATTGACCAAATACTTATTTTCCACCATAATTTTCAAATAAATTCTTTAAAAATCAGACAATGTGATTTTCTGGATTTTTTTTTTCTCATTTTGTCTCTCATAGTTGAGGTATACCTATGATGAAAATTGGAGACCTCTCATCTTTTAAGTGGGAGAACTTGCACAATTGGTGGCTGACTGAATACCTTTTTACCCCACTGTATATGTTATTCTTTCTAGTGGAAGGTTTGTTAACATCTGTCTTAACCACTGAGTCATATCTGGTCTATAAGTCTTTTTCCACAGTAGTGCAATACATTTTTTGGCATTAAGCAAACTGAGGTCTATGAATGTTCTTTCACTCATATTAAAGTTATGTTTTTCTGGATACAGACCCAACAAAAACAGTTTAGGGTTCAATGTGAATTGTTTTGAAATTTATTTTTTCAATTGTTACCCTCACCTCTTCCCAAAACATTCTGATTTTTCTACATTCCCATAAACAGTGAAATAGGGTTCCTTTACTTTCCATACATTTTGTGCATGTATCTGGTATGTTTTTGTTATATCTATTTAATTCCACTAGTGTAATATAAATCCGCATTAACCATTTAAAATGTATCAGTTTAAGACGTACATTTATTGATTTGGTTTGAGCTCCTGCACAAGCCATTTCCCATTGTTCCTCTGAAATTTCAATTTGCAGCTCTTCTTTCCGGTAATTCAGTCTTTTCTGTGAGTTTTCACTTGAGAATAGTGTCAATGAGTTGTAAAACTCTGAAATAATACCCTTTCTCTTACTATCTTTCATCAAAATTTTTTCCAAAGATGAATAAGTAGGTCGGATGAGAGCATTATTTTGATTTGATCAAATAAAATTTCCTAAGCTGAAGATATTTAAAAAAATGTGTTCTATTAAGATTGAATTTAATCCTCAGTTCTTCAAAAGACATGTTATCTGAGTGTGACAAATATAAGTCTGGAATCTTTTGAATCCCTTTTAAATTCCATACTTTAAATACAGTATCCGCTCTCCCTGGTGTAAAATATTGATTACCCCATATTGGGCTAAATTGTGACAGTGAGTGTGATTCTTTTAAATATTTTTTGGTTTCACACCATATTTTGATCATGTGCTTTACAATTGGATTTTTAACTTGTTTCTGTAATTTTTTAGCCGAGTCTGAGTATATGAATAAGGGAAGAGGTAAAGGTAAATTGTATGATTCCATTTCAGTCCAATGAGGTGGATCATTTGATGAAAAATAATAAGTTCACGCTACCGTGATATAATATCACGAAAGTAGGGCACTTCAGTAGAAGCATGCAATGGGGATTTCCTCATCTCAATCAATTTATTGAAACAAAATCCAGCAACAGTGGTGGGTATACCTCAACAAAAAATGTTAATGTCTCAGTAACTTTTCATGTGCCCTTGAGCATCAATTACAGCTTGACAACAATGTCTCATGCTGTTCACAAGTCGATTTATTGTCTGCTGAGGCATGGCAGTCCACTCTTCTTGAAGGGCAGCCCTCAGGTCATTGAGATTGTGGGGTGCAGGGTTACGAGCCTGTAGACGGTGATTCAGCTGATCCCATAGGTTTTGTATGGGATTCAGGTCTGGAGAAAGTGCAGGCCACTCTATTTGAGGTACCACAGCCTCCAGCAACCATTCCCTAATGATGCGACCTTGACGAGCTGCAGCATTGTCAGCCATGAAGATGAAATTAGGCCTGTGTTGTTCATGCAGGGCTACAATGACTAGATTAATGGTGTTATTCAGGTAGTATCGGCTTGTCCCTTTACCATTCACAAGGTGTAGGGCAGTTCTTTATTGACTAGACACACCTGCCCAGACTGTAACATGGTGACAACAGTGACTGATGCATAGCGCTCTTCTTGACATCTCCAACATTGTTGGCGGCCATCATTTCTGCTCACTGTGAATTGACTTTCATTAGTGAACAGCACTGAAGCCCACTGGTGCTCTTGTCCAGCGTAAATGCTCCCTGGCCCATGCCCTGATGGTGTGGGTCAGGTACCCTTGCAGGTCGTCTAGCACACAGACCATGCTGATGTAAATGGTTTTGAATGGTCTGACGTGACACTTAGATGCTTCTCACCTCCCTTAAATGTGCCTGAAGTTGAGTGGCATTCATCATCTGGTTCTGCAGGGCATTGTTCACAATGAAGCGGTCTTCAGCATGGGATGTGGCCAAAGGACGTCCACTTTTATGCCTTTATGTGACTCTTTCGGTCTCTCTGTATCTCTGTTGCAACCTGCTGATGACACTCTGTGACACTCTAAGCTCAGTGGCCACTTCCCTCTGAGAAAATCCTGTTTGAAGCCTCGTAATGGCAAGGTACTGTTGATCGATTGTGAGGTGTTGTCTTGGTCTCATGATGTCAAAATGCGAACAGCACGATGAAGAGGACTGTTTAAATATCAATTCTAATTGAACCGGAAAATTTATTGGTCAATTCATGGATCAAACATCTTCTGTGAATTTTGCCGTTAAGCACCTTGTTAGAGAACAGCAAGTTATGCAAAAAGTACTGGAACATTGAGCAGTTGGACACGTGCATTCAAAAGGTTAGAGAAGGTCAAATTAAGTTAACCTGTAAAGGTTATAGGGCAGTTTAGGTGCATCCTGAAATTTCATCCAAAAGCTCAATACTCCTAACTTTTTGTGAGTAGTTTATTTACATGTGCTTTACTATCTGTAGGGAAATCCCTAGTTTTAGAGCAATTTTAAGTCTGAAACATTCATGAGTGCATCCAAGTCCATTTTGTTATCACTGCAGCGGGAAAACGATCTCTGCACTGTGCGAAAAATACAGAGAGACTGATCTGATTTTAATTCAGAGGGTGTACCATGCATGATCCAATCCAGTACTTTCCTGCTCATCCCTTTAATACACAGGGGTGCATGATCTAAAGTTACCTGTGATCATTATGGCTCATTTAGAAGACAGGTTTTGCACTACCCGAAGAGCATGTGTGAGCGAAGAGAAAATGTGCGTGATAGTAACTGCTTGGCATTAAGCCAAGTATTAATCACAGTTCATGCCTAGTTATTTTATGGAGCACAAGGAGGAAGAGGAGGTGATTGAACAATTGGGCTGAATTTAATAGGTATAATGTAGCACGCATGGATGCAACACACAGACATGTCTGCTGTGTCTTCAAATAGTTTGTATTTAATCATCTTCAGACATTCCCCTAAAAAATAATTACATTAATGCTTAATCTGTAAGCTGTACTCCTTCTGTAAGACTGATTAAAATGAGTGTGGATGGAATAAAAAACTATTCAGTGTATCATATCATAATTAAAATGACAGGTGATTAGATTATAAATGTTAATATTGATATATTAACAGTATAATGATAAAATATCATCTTCATGATATTCATTAAAATAATGGAAAATCCCAGCGCATGTTGTTTCCTCATGTACTCTTGCCAGTAGGAACTGTGTGATTTCACAACAAACTGCTGAAATAGCATTAACAATGCACTTCTGATGACAGACCTCCTTTTTCCTGATCAAAAGTGCATTGTCATAAAATGCACCAAAATACCAATGCCCCAAGATTGCGCCAGTGCTACGCCTCTTTGAAATAAGTCTTCTTGCACAGTCCACAGGTAATCAGATCGCGTGATGCAAACTGTGGAAAGCAGACAGTGCACTGACAGAAGCTAACTTATGCACTGGCGCAAGGTGCAAAAGTCTGTTTTACAGGCTGCCATAATAGGGCCTTGAGATTTTTGGCCCGTAGTGAACAGATGTACATACACTGATCTTAATTCTCTGAAATTTGGCTAAGGATAACTGAAGCACTGAAGTACTGCTATAACTATAGCTATAACTATAGCTATAACAGTACTACTGAAGTACTGCTATAACTGCATGTATATGACTAAAAACAAGGAAAAGTAGAATCAGTCTCCATTAGGTTTTCTTGGGTGTGACAGATCTTAAATGTGGCATAATTAAGAAAATAATTTAAACTGTCCCACCACAAACTACAGGCATGTATAAACACGTGTTTACACAGTCAGTTTTGTGTGACCAGATACTCTCATGCGTAGGCCAGTTTGTGTACTTTGACAGTTTGAAGTCCAACAAAACAAATGACACAGCAATCCTATTGAAACCTTCTTTGCAATGATTTTGCAGAAAATGTTTTCCCTCTTGCTTTATTTCAGTTTTTGAAAATCATAAATGTTGCAGAACAGATAAAGCCCTAACAAGCTTTCATGTCTGTGCAGTTTTCCTACTAGATGAATGCAACATGCCTGTCCATGCTGTAGTTGTAGATCAAGTAAAGCTATGGTCACAAAGAGTCTTACGAACGATGGGTAAGAATCTCCCAGTTTCTATGAATTCTGGAGTTCGCAGACATTCGTGGAGGGGGGCATTGTTTTTTACGGCTGCTGTTCAATTTGCAAGAACAACTTGAGGAATTCTTGAGAAATGAGGTGCTTTTCTGTCGTACAATGGCCCTAGCGTTCTTACCTTCTTCATAAGGGTGCCTTGAGATCTTCCTACAGCATACTTACTGCCATCTTATGAAAATTTTTTGACATAAGATGGCCGTATGGCATCCCTATGTGCAACTTACGGGACTCGTCAAGTCACTGGTAGGAAGATTTTACGGCTTGCAGCTGCAGGACGACGATGAAGAAGATCAAGTGGTTGTAGCCGCTTCTTCCTCCTTTCTCTTCCCCCCTTTCCTTGTTTTGGTGGCTTCTTCTTGTTGCTCTTTCTTTTGAGTCCCATGTCTCAAATAAGTCTAGTAAAAGCACAGTCGATGTCTTAAAACAGAAATATGGAATTTTGCAGCTGTTTTCTCTTCAAAAACCTTGCGCTGAATGATGATTTCTACAGCGTGCATGCGGCCTACCCCGAAGAACACCACAAATGTCACATGAATGATGTACTTCTGCCTTATGAGCACCTCACTACTGCCTTACGCATGCTTTACGAATCTCCGTTCGAGTGGAGATTTGTACAGCATTTCCTACGACCGCCATAAGGGGCCCTGAAGAACAATTTAAGGTGTTCTTGTGGCATACTTAGAGCCACCATAGGAATTTGGGGATCTGGAATGGTCTCCTGACCCTAAATAATCCATGAACATCTTCTGTAGTTCTTACGTTGTTCCTATGGCATTTGTACGGCCGCCCTACGATGAGGGGTTTTCGTGGGCCATTCGTAGAAAATGTTGGACTAGACCAGGGGTCACCAACCTTTTTGAAACCAAGAGCTACTTCATGGGTATCGAGTCATGTGAAGGGCACCAGCTTGACACACTCCTCTAAATTAATAACAAATTGTGTATATGTGTGTGTATATATATATATATATATATATATAAAAATAAATAATTTTCAATAACTTAGAGTGGGTAACAGACAAGATCAATATTCAACACTTTATTTTTATTAATCTCAGCAATTGTTCAGATGATCACTTCTACATTTCATTAAAAAAATGTCCAGTTTTCACCAGTCCCTTTTAACAATAAAAAACTAAACCCTTTTAATTCATGAACTATGTTGAACCATGTTTGAAAAAGTTATGCAACATTTAAGAAAAATCAGCTTTCATATTAAATAAATCTTATCACATTTTTAACTGAACAAATCTGCTGCAATTCTGCTCAAAATCTGTTACATTTAATAAACACATTTTTGTGTGTTCTTCTTCACTGGAATTATATCCATACAGTTCTTGCCAAGAATCATGCTGGAGTAATAACCAGCACTGTCCTTTCATGAGAAGAAGCTAAACAGCACTGAGTGCTTATATGCACGGTGGCGCAGTGGTTAGCACCGCGGCAGCACAGTTTACCCTCGGCCGGGGGATCGCGGGGATCGTGGGTTCGATCCCTGCCCCCGGCCAACAGTGATCTGTGTGGAGTTTGCATGTTCTCCCCGTGTTTGTGTGGGTTTACTCCGGGATTTCTCCGGTTTCCTCCCACATGCCAAAAACATGCAGGTTAGGGAGTTAAGGGGCGCTTGCGCACGCAGCGACCGGCAGCTGGTGGCTTGTCACTGGACTGCAGAACAAATCTACCTACGGGTACAAAATAAGTCCAAAAAAAAAAAAAGAGTGGGCAGCAGTTTCATGACTCGTAGTGAAGTGCCGCTCCACATAAAGTGGCGCTTCGCCGTCGCCCCGCAAATGAAACACACGCAGCTTCCTTTCACGGTAGTAAAAAAGAACTCCTCCTCCCGCTCACTTTGAAAATGATAAATTTTCTTTCTTTTTTTTTTGCCATGTTTTTGGGCTAGGAAACAGCACTCCGCTCACCATCTTCACTGACCGCTAGCTTACGCTCCACAAGCGCGAAGGTTTTGTCATGCGCACAATACTGACCTTTGAACTAGGTCAGAGTTCACCTTAACTTTACGTATAATAAACATATTTTCATTTTTTTTATTTTTAAGACATTATCATTTTAAAATCTATATAAATGCAAGTGTGATTTTAAAAAATAGCGGCAGAAAAAATTACATCTTAGACGCAGCTCACTTGCGAGTTGTGCTATTTTTAGAACAGGCCTGCGGGCGACTCATGTGGTCCTTGCGGGCGACATGGTGCCCGCGGGCACCGCGTTGGTGACCCCTGGACTAGACTAAGGGCCTGGCCACGAACTTACGAATGGTCTACGAATGCTAGATTCTCCTACGGCCACCTTAAAGCTGTACGAAATGGTCCAAAAATCATTTGTACGGTGTTCTCAGCCATTTGTAAAGGTATTTGTGACTGTAGCAAAAACTGAACCAATCACTTCAGGTGTAAGGGATGTGCAGTAATTCCCTCCTTTAGTTCACAGCAAATTCCTTTGAGATTAATTGCATCATTACCTTTAGCTTTCATTTTCATCTTAGGATGTTACCTTGTGTGCGAACACCACAGTCTCACAACGTTGTTGTGAACGCCATTACCTTTGATGTACACAAACAAAGCTGCCACCTTTTTTTTGTAGAGCCATTTTTGTCCTTCTTTCCCTGCACAAGTTAATTTTTTATAGTGTTGTTCCTTGGCTTGTTGACATAGCTGGAAAAGTAAACGTGTGAGCCTGAGCCAAGGGTTGGATGGGGTTTGGCCAATCTCTGATAAGGTCAGTTGGAGCCCTCAGATTTTTTTGCTCCAGAACCGTTTTGGATCCCAATGCTTTTGGACTGGTTGTCAACACAGTTGCCATGTGGTGCTGCAGAGGGTGGACATGTGGACTGCTGGTCAGGACTGGTGTCTACTGGGATGGCGAGGACTATTACAGGATAGTCAGGAGAGCAGAGAGAGAGGTGAGATTTTTGACCGTTTTGCTTTTAAGACATGGCCAGATATGGTTAGACTAAGATGTGTTTACTGTCTGTCTGGGGGCTCAGGATAGGGAATTGTTCATTTCAGAGTTTCTAGTCTCAACTAACCGACCAAAATAACTGCATGGGGAATGTGTTCTCAGGGATGTTTCTAGCTTTTTGGGGGCCATATGCAAGATTCTTTTGGGGGCCCTATTTTTGTTATAGGTAAGAGTTCAAACCCTTTGAAATGAAGGAAGAAAAAATCTCCCCTCCCAACAAAAATATATATAAGAAAAAGTGGGCCAGTACCTAGATAAATAGAAACCCACATCCATAAGAATGTTGCAAATTTACTAAGGGTGAGAAAAACGATCGATTCAGTGATGGATCGCGATACTTGGCATTGGCCCCAATGTATCGATCCATAAACACACAGATCGAGCTTTTATTTTAAAAAATGCGCACACATGTACTTTTGGCTTATCAGTTAATCAGTGGTGTTTTCAGTCCACTAGATGGTGCAAACACCCAGTCAAGTGAAGTCATAGATTGTCTCGGCAGCCAGCTTTGAAAGTTAGGAAGCAGTTAGCTCAAAGTTAGCTCAAATGTTGGGTCTTTTTTGGATTTTATAACAAAGATGGAAGGAAACGGCTAAGCTAACCCTCTGAGTGTGTGAATTTGTGTGCCCCTAGTGGCAGAGCGTGGCACTGCGTCTGTCATCTCACTCTGACGTGATCGGCTCCATTCAGGATTTGTACTGATTTGTACTGATCTGCCAGTTTCAGAAGGTGGCAGACATCCGTTGGAGGACTCAATGGATGACATGTAATACACCAAAGAAGAAGAACTCCTCATTTCCTTTTCCCGTTTTTAGCATTTTAGCCCAGAAAGCTAATATGGCCATGATCGGTCACCGTCACTTTGTCGGCTTTGTACATGGAAAATAGCCTTGGGATACAAGCAAAATTTATGTGGGATAATCATAAGACTTTGTAGATGTGGGAGAGACTGTAAATGACCAACAGAACGCAAAAATAACGACCACGATGGGTGAAAACGCAGCGACCATGCCAGCCAGCCAGCCCCCCTTTGTCAAAAGTAAGTGAGGAATTTTTTTTTTTTAATGTACTGATTTTTTGTTCATGTACTTTGAAGATAAGATGATGAAGTACTGCTGTACAACAAAAACGGTGTCAAAAGACTGAACCATTCTTTGTGTAAATACGTCCAAAATCCAGTTTTGACTGAGTTATGGAATTTAAAGAGGTGCCGTGACATTATTCAAATTAGATGCATAAATTTATTCCTGTCTGAAACTTTGAATCATATTTTACATCTTTCTCATTGACACTAAGCCATTATCTCTTACCACTTTCAAGTTATAGCCTTGGAAATCTGAACTATTTTATTGACAAAAAATATTTACCACTCTTGACCACTAGGGGTTATGTCGCAATTCGGCGACAGACACACTCAAAAGGCTAAAGAGACACCAGCATGGAGCTTTTTCAACGATCACCAAGTAAGTAAAGTTTATTTATGAAGCGCTTTTCAGAGACATACAGTCACAAAGTGCTGAACAATAAATTTCTGTTGGCCCATAAAAACATTTACAAGAAATCATTTATTCCCTCTGCAGTAACCATTCTGAACAAAATCAAATAGTTATCATACTGTACATGATTTTATTTGCTGTCTCATTTCAACCATGTTTACTTTTTAATTGTTTTTACTCTGTGAGTTTGAACATGTCTTGAGAGTGCTGAATGTGTTATATTAAGGCGCTTTTCCACTTGGCCCACTTTGGCACGGTTCGGCCCTTTTTGTCCGCTTTTCCATTCGGCACCCAATGGTCTAACAGTTCTGTTATTTCGGAACTGTTCCAGTTTTATCGGCACCAATCAAGAGTAGGTCCGAAGGGTACCGGCACTGTTACGTCAACCCACTGCTGGCCACTGATTGGTCCGGGCGTAGTGTCATGAGAGTGGGCGTTACGTTGACTTTCCAGAATAGCTTGCTGGCCGCCATTTGCAATTTTTCGTCAGTGAGCCCGCGAACAAGTGATATTATAAACAACAACGATAGAATGGCTTAACAGAAATCAGCAGAAATCAACACCGCAGTCCAGCAGAGTTTCCTGTGCGTTTCGGCTGATGAGAGAATGCAGACGGAAGCAGACTGAGCTTGCAGTGGGGAGCACAAGGAGACGCACCACAAAATAGACGGAGACGCACCAGGAATTAGACCCAGCCACCCGAATTGAATTGAATGTACAGCCGCGACACACCCAACTTCAGCAGTTGAAGCAGTGATATTGTGATATACAGGACAGTGAGTGATGTGATATTCATGTTTTACGTTATTTTTTCCAGCAGTGGAAAGTTCAGTTTGGACAGACGAAACTTAATCGTGTTTAAACGATGACCTAGCTCAATGCTACGTCCGTCCTTGTATGTTGCTTTTTTGTGTTGACAATATCTGATGAATTAAGCTAGTTGTAATCCTGGTTAAAAAGGTGTTTTGTTTTTTTTTAAATACATTTTGCACTTTCGTGCTGTGCATGTACTTAATTTGTGTGTATTTCATTGTAAAGTCCAAACAGGATCTGCTCGGAATGGCGACGTTTTGACACCAATGTATTGTGACAGGTAAACAACACATCATATTTACAGTCAAATCTTTTGCTTTTTAAGTTAAAGTTTAGGTAAAGTGCCAAATTTAAAGTAGCACAATTTCCACTTAATATGAAAGGGACTGAATTGAGATTTATTTGTGTGAATATTAATTACAGAGTGCACAGGTGCAAGATACACTATTATGACTACAACTCATAAAGGATCACAGAAACGATCTGATAAAAATAAATAAACAAGCGGTTTATTTTATGGCGGCTATTATTGGATGTGCCATTCATTTTCAATTCATTTTCAACTCTATTTATACAGTATCTACATGTAGTCAGCAATACTCAATACGATACATTTCCAGTTAATCCACGTATTTCTCCATGTAACCTTGAGACTGCATTATTTTAATTACTTTTAATCCTAGATCCATTTGTTTTGGCCTAAAAGGCATCATAATTGTTAAATATATCTTGTGCCTAACTCGGTACCGTTTACCTGTTGAAATATACTGTATATTTAACGGCTCATATGGCACCTGATCCATGTTTTGCCACGACACCACTGGCTGGAGCAGGTAAATCCCATGATGTCTCAGTCTTTCCATGATTTTGACACAGAAAATTTACATGAAAAAAAATCACAAATTTACAAGAGAAAGTCACAATTTTACAAGAAAAAGTTTTAAATTTGTGAAAAAGTTTCAAATGTATGAGGAAAAACAGCAAATTTTCATTTTCAGTTCTGTTTGATCTTATTTCTGTCTGCAAAAAAAGAAAACTTTTGAGGAACATTTCAATTTATGAGAAAAAAGTTGTAAAATGCTAGTAAAAGCTGATTTCTGACATAATGTCTTATAAAAAGGAAAACAGATTTTGTGGATGCATGCAGAGTTTTTAGGGGGACAAAAATGGCTCAGGATGGTTCTTTTTCTAGTAGAGATTGCAGTGACACAGCACTGAGTCTAAAATAGCATTGATAAAAGCAGTCATTAAATCACCACTCATTACATATATTAAAAAAAATCAATTATGTGAAAGGTTCCCACCTGACCTACAGGATCATAATTTCGAGGAGATAGCCACATGACGTTTTAATGGCTAAAAAAATGAGCTTGAGATTTCTAGAAATCGGCAACCAAATCTATTTTGTATCCACTCCAAATGTTACAGTCCAAACCCAAAAAGTGCCTTTCTGTTCAGCACCGTTACATCTGTACACAACCTTTGATTATCAGTATGTCAAGCTGTGTTGTGGTTCTTATAGCAATAGCAAAACTATACCAGTTTTAAAGGGAAAAGAAACACACTTTGGAAGCAAAGTTGGAAGTAAACTTTAAAAAGCTCATTTTAGATAAACTTTCAAAGATAAACTTTGTCTGACCAAAGTCTGACCAACTGTCAGACTGATAGTTGGTCAAAACAAGATATCTTATAAAAAAGTCTCATCATCTACATCATAGTAACTTCTGTGTCAAAAGTGTTCTTTTATAGGCATATTTTAGCACCTGCAAATACAGTTTAAGTGGTTGTAATGAAGCAAAAAAAAAACATTATTTACATGGTTTGTACAATAATTTGAAGCAGCACATGTTGAAGTGTCTTTCTAATTGCAGTCCAGTAGTAATAAACTAAGCTAAACTTCTGAGAGGAACATCCAGCTGTTGTGACAATGGGGTTTAAGGCACAGATGGTGTCCTTATCACTGGGCTCAGACTCTAGTTGTGTTGAATATTTCAAAAGCTGCACATCGAAAAAGTCAATTTAGGGAAAAAAGCAAGTTAAACCAGGTCTGAAAATTGGCTCGTAGCCTATATCCAGCCTACTTTGTTAAGGTAGTGCTGGACGGGTTTGTCTGCACATCTCTATTTTACAGTCAGTTTATTCTCATTTTATTACACTGTTGCATAACTCCAGACTTGGCCCAGGTCTGGCTCCCTCATTGGCTTTTACTTGTTTCAGATTTATTGTTCATAAAGCTCCAGCGGACACTGTGCACCTGGCAGCAGCCCAGTATTACTGAAGCATTGCTTTCAGAGTCACTGATCATCTGCTGCCTTGCTCAACAGCATCTTGACAGTGACGTGAGGAATGTTCTGTGCGGCTCAGTGTCACCATGACATCTATACCCTTCTGATGTCATTGGTCCAAATTAAAATTGGGGTATTGTCATAGTGGGAAGCTTCTTCCAGCCTCTTGATCGCCTCACATACTTTTCTCAAACTTTTTCTTCCCTGGGTTCAATAATTAAATTTTGCTGCATTTTCTGCCTGTAATTTAATATAATTGTAATATAATATAATATAATATAATTTCTGCCAATAATTCTGCTGCATTTTCTGCCTGACTACAAACATTACGTCTTTTTGTGAGACGATAACAAAATAATGCGAGCCACTGGCGTCATCCTCCTCAGGGAAACACACAACATGTCAGAGCAGCAGCACAACATCCCCCAGTATTGATTTCCAGCAGATGGAAGAGAAGCTTTTCTGAAATCACTGCAGACTAAAAGTTGGCAGGCAAGCTCTCAGGGATCTGTGGGATTCAGCCCGTGTGGGTTTTACCGGTAGCGTGGTACCGGCTGCAGCTTTTAAGTTGAATCTCACTGGTGAAAAGGTTGATCATTTGTTTCTTTTAACAGCAACTTGGTGGAAGGGCCCTGTAGGCTCGCTATTTGGCATGTCTCACATTTTTTTTTGTCTATCCTGTTAATCTCAGATCTTCAGGTTTATCTTGTCTCTTTGTAGAGATGGTATACTGATTTATTAAGGCTCTCATACAATTTATAACATACTTTACAGTGAGGTTCCTTTTGGATAGTTGATCTTGCCAAATATTGAGTCTACATTGATGTGTGAAATATGTCTTAACTCACCATTGTTTATTCATGATTTATTAAGCATTTATATCAGGGGTGTCAAACTGATTCCATGGAGGGCCAAGACCCTGCATGTTTTACCTCCACCCAGTGTCTTCATCAGGTAAATTCACTGAATTTCTTCCCACTGATTGCTGATCATTGAAAACACCTGCTGAAGCCACTGGGTGGAGGTAAAACATGCAGGGTCTTGGCCCTCCATGGAATCAGTTTGACACCCCTGATTTATATCCTAGTTGTTACCGTACTTATAAATGATTTGTAAATTCTTTATGACAGGCTTCTCTATTGTAAAGTGTTATCAAATAATTAAAGACTAGAAAAGCACTCAGAGAGCCGAGGCTCCTTCTGCCCCTCATGGATCACCTCTGAAATGTAACAGGTTCGTGTGTAGCCCAAGAGCCACTTCTGGTGAAAATTGCATCAAAGTGTAGTTTTGGAATATTCTTGCTAACACACTGTGAGAAGATAAGAGCCTTGGCAGAGGTGTGCGTTCTTGGATCATCACCAAAATGTAATGGGTTCCTGTTTAGTCCAAGGACCACCTCTGGTGAAAATTTCATCCAAATCCATCTGGTAGTTTTTTGTGTAATCCTGCTGCACAAATACAAAGAAGGCCCTTGGTGGAGGTATGCACTCCCAACTCATCACCAACATGTAATGGGTTCATCCTTAGGCCAAGGGCCACCTTTGGTGAAAATTTCATCCAAATCTGTCCAGTAGTTTTTGTGTAATCCTGCTGACAGACAAACAAGCAAGCAAACCAACACAGATGAAAACATTACCTCCTAGGCAGAGGTAATAAATAAATAAATACACACATATATGTATACATGCAATTGTGGCATTTGCAAAAGTCTGGGCACCCTACACACTTTATTAAGTAATACACCAATTAAAAAAGGGGTGGCCAAATGGTTACAAGCCTCTATATACTTTCAAGAAATATAATTTTTCTGGTGTAACATGACAGCATATTATGGTCAATAACTGGCCATTAAATGAATTTAAACAAAAGGGGATTTGCAAGAAAAAAAATGCTAAATTAATAGAAGAAAGTGTGGCTACATTTCTGAAAAAAATGAAGAAAAAATAAATGTGCAAATAAAAAAGATGACATGAAATGGAGTTGAAAATATGTGAAATCTGTAAATTTCTACATATATTTTAGTTTTTCCTTGAATATTAGAGGTGCAGTTCAGCACAAACTAGCAGTCAGATTAAAAAATGTAAACAATTCACATTTTATCAGTCACCACTGTTTTCCAAAGCATACAAGAAATCCTGCAGAAGTCATTTGCTTAATTAAAGTTTGATTCAAAGACAGTTTTGTGGTCCAAGATGGCCCCCTCCATAGAGAAGGACCCTCTTCCTGTGTGTTAAAAATCTAATTTTAAGGCACAGAAGCCACAACAACTTTTACTGAAAAGAAATTACATGACACTAAAAACAAAGTAAAGTCTTGATGCTGCATTAAATTTCAGATTTCCAATGACCAAAAATGTTACACACTGTACCTTTAAAGTTGTGGCTTTGTCATTTGCCTTTCTAGTTAAGACTAGGGATGTCCCCGTCAAGATTTTTTTGTCCCTGTACTGATCAGTCATTTTAGATGAAGGTTCAGCTGATACAGTCACAATCCAATACTTAAATTTTCCTACAACTGCACACCATTAAGGATCCATTTGTTTAGCAGTTTTTATATCAAAATCAAGGATTACATTTATTATTCAGCTTTCTATAATATGCACAAAATAAACACTCAGAATGACCAGAGGTGGCGAGTAACTGGTTAAAAGTAGCTGTACTTTTGTGAGTTGTTTTTTTTAAATTGGAGGATAGTATTTACTATTGAATACATTGAATGAATGAATGAATGAATGAATTTATTTCGGATAGTACATTACAGGTTAAAAGAAACTGTATAATATAACAACAAGGTCAAATTAGACAAAGACTCCTTCTACTATACAATTCCACGTGAGTTATCCGAAATGGGTGATGGCTGAAGCCGCAGCTTATATTGCCCACCCATATTCCATCCAAGAATTCAAAGGAGAAAAAAGAGAAAACAAGACAAGAGCGATTACAATTTAAAACAAGGCTAAGACAAAATATGACTGAGAGAAAAAGAAAACTGAGCTAGTCTAAGTTAAGCGGTTACTATTCAAAAACAAATCTAAGAAGAAAATTAAAGAATTAAAGAAGAAAAAAAATGTACTTTTACTCAAGTGTATTTGGTTGTTCTCCTTAAATTACATTGGATGTTACTGATTTAAATTGGGTATGAGTCAAGTTTTTCTTCTTATTAAAAAAAAAAAAAATTCAGTCTACGGAAAGATTTAATGTAGAAGTTTTTATTTGATTTGTGTATTAGAGAGCATTTGGTGCATGAAGGTCAGTTATTTAATGTGTTTATTTTCCTCAAACTAACCCATTTAAGAGAAAATTGGTGACACTAAAGTTGACAAAAACAGTAAATATGTTTTAAAAACTTAAGAGGAAAAAATGCAGATTTACAGAAAAGGGGTTATAAATGTACAAAAATGTCACTAAAGCCTCACAAATTTTTGAAGAAAAAAGTCCCAGATTAATAAGAAAAAAAAAATACATTCACAAGAAAACGGTGTTAATATAAGAGAAAAACCTCACATATTGGAAAAAGGATAAAGACATTACTCAGTATTCAGCTAACCTTTTTAGTTGATACTTTCTTTCTCAAGTCATTTCTTTGGTGCTATTCTTACTTGTGCTTGAGTAATTATTGTCCTATTTTACTTGAGTTCAATTTGCGGCCACTCTGCCCACCTCTGCATGTGTCACTCTCTTATTACTACCTCCACCAAGGAGGTCATGTTTTCATCCGTGTTTGTTTGTCTCACAGTAGGATTACACAAAAACTACAGGATGTATTTGGGTGAAATTTTCACCATAGGTAGCCCTTGGACTGAAGAGGAATCCATTACATTTTGGTGCTGATCCGAGAACGCATACCTCCGCCAAGGCTCTTGTCACAGTGTGTTAGCAAGAATACTGCAAAACTACTGGACAGTTTCATGCAGTTTTCACCGGAGGTGGCTCTTGGGCTACACACAAACCCATTACATTTTGAAGGTGATCCATGATGGATGTAAGGAGCCCTGGTGGAGGTATGTGCTCTCTGACTGCTTTTCTAGTTCTCTTCATGACCTCATTCAGCAGCTGCGGAGTTGTAGGTTATGAAGGGTGCAGTGGGTTGTTGATGCACCGTAGTGCTGCAGCAGGAATTTGCGTGAGGCCAAAACACCAGACTGAGGAATAAAAGCAGAAATACTTTATTAAATGTCCTTAGATATGACACCACTCACCTCCCATGAGATGGCAGCTGACACATTCACAGCATGATTACCAGATTAATTCAATGGACCTCTTGCACAATGTAGAGTGACTTGAGCTGAGGCCAAGATGGCAGTGTGAGCAGGTGAACTCTTTCAAGCTCTAGCACCAAATTCTTAATAAACTGCAGAAAAATCCACATTTGAACTCCTGCAAACTCTTGGGAACCTGAAACAATTTGGAAGGCTTGGCAAGGACACCATTGTTTTCTCGTGACCGGAAAAGAAGCTTGAAGGGACCAAAACAGGCAGTTTTGAAACAGGCCATGACTATGCTAAGATGGCTAATGCTAACGAGATGCTAACTGATCCGCCAGGTGGGGAAGAAGAATTTCCACCTTTGCCGCTGTCAGCAGAAGGAACTCCTTGCAAACCACCCCTCTCTAAGAAACTTCTCCTAGACCAAGACGAGAATAACCCCGCCACACCCTCCAACCAAGACTTTGTGGAATCCCTCTCTAAGTTAATTAACACACGCTTTGAAGCCATGGAAAAAATGGTAGGAGATAACTTGCTAAAAATCGAAGCTTTAGAAAAGATGGTATGAGGTAACTCAGTAAAAACTTAAGCTATGAAAAAGTCAGTCGACTACGTTTTCCAAGGAATACAAGATATTAAAAGAGTTGACTATATGGAAAAGAAAACTAACCAAGTTGACTTCTCCACAGTGATAAACAGAGTGATAGAAATGGAGAGGTACTCCAGAAGATGGAACCTTAAACTGTACGGGGTGCCTGAGGGTGTTCAGAAGGAAGCTGTAAAGATGGAAACCATTAAAATCTGCCAACCGATCTATTCAGAGGGGAAAAACAGGCTCCCAGAAGTCATCAACAGTGTTGACCGTTTAGGGAAAATGAAAGAAAATGACCAGAAACCGAGAGGAATCATCCTCCAAAAAACATCCCTATCTTAAAGAGAACCATCTCTGTTTCACGGAAGAAGATTCGAGATTCAAGATTCAGAGGCTTTATTATCATGTGCACAGTTAAGTAATGCTACATTTCCTGAGCAATGAAATTCTTACTTTTCTCTCCGAACGAATGCCAAGTTAAAAGGTACAGAAACAACAATTCTAATAGGTCATGACACACTAACAAAGTAACTCAGTCCTAATACTAATGGATGTTAAAACACACACACCAACACACAGTTAGGCAGTAGAGGAATGAAATTGAAAATTCACTGGATGACTAAAGTGATAGTGGTATATTGATATCTGAGATGATGTGAACCTGAGATGGCATGAACCTATGTACAGTGTGCAATTGAGCATTGTGCAACCTGATGTGAACCTGAGATGGCATAAACTTATGTACAGTGCAAATGAGCATTGTGCAACAAGCAGTGTATAATTAGATGTTCAGCTACACCTCTGCCTCTTTTAGTGATAATGGTAAATGTAATAAATGTCGTCTTTTTGAGGTGCTCGAGGTGAGGTTGTCTGATTTGGAATCCCGGCTCCACTGCTTTGAAACACCGTCTGCGCCAGTTAATAATGACGGACGCCCCTTAGCTGCTGCGGAGCTCCCTAGCATAGGGTGGCCTGCTAGCGATCCTCCGGTTCCAACCTCTCATGAGCAGCGAGGAGAGAACGGGCGGGTGATGGTGAGAAGGAGGCTTAGCCGCAAGCCCCTGGTACACCGCCAACCTGTTCATGTTTCTAATTGCTTTTCCCCACTCAGCGACACACCCGCTGAGGAAAAAACTCTGATCATTGGCGACTCTGTAGTCAGAAACATGAACCTAGAGACTCCAGTGGCCATAGTCAAATGCATTCCTGGGACCAGAGCAGGTGACATCCAGTCAAATTTGAAAATGCTGGCTAAAAGTAACTGTAAATACTCCACCATTGTTATCCATGCCGGCATTAACGACATCCAACTCGGGCAGTGGGAAGTCACAAAACTTGATGTGGAATCGGTTTGTGACTTTGCCAAAACGATGTCTGCCTCTGTAGTATTATCTGGGCCCCTCCCCAATCTGACCAGTGATGACCTGTTTAGCCGCTTGTCATCCTTCAACCGCTGGCTGTCTGTGTGGTGTCCTGCAAACAATGTGGGCTACATAGACAATTGGAACTCATTTTGGGGAGAACCTGGTCTTATTAGATGAGACGGCAGACATCCCACTTTGGATTGTACGTCTCATTTATCTAACAATCTGGCATCATTTTTATCCAAATTTCCAAAACCTTGACAACTCAGAGTTGGGACCAGGAAGCAGAGTTGCAGTCTTACACGCCTCTCTGCAGCTCCTCTTCATCCGCCACCCCTCAACTTAGCCCCTGTCTTCCCCATCAGAGAATCATTGTCTGCTCCTTCCAAAGTTAATAAAAATATAATATATAAGCATCCCAAAGTGATTAAACAAAAAGTTGGTAAAACTCAAATTAAACATGAAGCCTCTAAATTGAATGATTTGGCCTCTGTTCCTCCTCATAATTTAAAAATTAAATGTGGTTTGTTAAATATTAGGTCTCTAACTCCCAAGTCTCTGTTAGTCCATGATCTGTTAATTGATCATCAGATTGATTTAATATCTCTTACAGAGACTTGGTTAGGGCAAGAGGATTATGTTGGTTTAAATGAATGAACTCCCTCTGGTTATTTAAACTATCAAAATCCCAGAAGTTCTGGTCATGGAGGAGGAGTAGCAACAATTTATCATTCCAAATTACAAGTTAATGTAAAGCAAAAAACATGTTATAATTCCTTTGAGGGCCTGGTCCTCAGTGTTGGACATGTTAGCAATTTTAGGCTAAACCCAGTTTTATTTGCCATAGCTTATCGTCCTCAATCAGCCTACTCAGAGTTTTTATCTGAATTTGCCGAATTCTTAGCTGATTTAGTGCTGAAATCAGATAGAATAATTATAGTAAGGGACTTTAATATACATGTAGATGTAGATATTGATTGTCTTAATATGGCATTTAATTCAATATTAGACTCGATGGGGTTTTCTCAGAAAGTAGGAAATTCTACCCATTATCTCCACCACACGTTGGACCTTGTTCTGACATATGGCATAGAAATAGAAAATCTGGTAGTGTCTCCTCATAACCCTGTACTGTCAGACCATTGTCTGTTAACCTTTGATTTTACTATTTCTGACTATTTGGCTCCTAAGAAAAACTATTACTACAGTAGATGCCTCTCAGATAATGCTGTTACCAAATTTATGCAGATTGTTTCCTCTATGCCATGTGTCAACACAACGGAGATAAGCTATGGAGAGCTTGCTCCTTCTGTAATTGATAGCATGGTAGATAGTGTTACAGCTTCTCTGCATCAGACTCTAAACATGTTGGCCCCTTTACAAAAGTAAAAGTCCAATCAGAGATTTTTAACTCCTTGGTTCAACACAGAAACTCGTAGCTTAAAACGGAAGACTCTTCAATTAGAAAGAAAATGACGCTCCGCTAATTTAGATGAAATCTATTTCGCTTGGAGAAATCATCTTCTAATTTATAAAAAAAATCTCTTAGAAAAGCTAGAACAAGTTATTATTCTACATTAATAGAAGAGAACAAGAATAATCCCAGGTTTCTTTTCAGCACTGTAGCCAGGCTGACAAAGAGTCAGGACTCTGTCAATCCTAGCATTCCCTTAGAGCTTACTAGTCAGGACTTTATGAACTTCTTCAATAATAAAATTTCATCTATCAGAGATAAAATCAGTCAGATTCTTCCCACTGTTAACTTAAATACAGTAACTGCTACAACTCCTTCAATTGATATGTTTGGATGAGTTTACTCCAATTGACCTTTTAGAGTTAGATAAAATAATTTCCTCATCCAAGCCTTCAACTTTTCTTTAAGACCGTATTCCTACCAGGTTATTTAAAGAAGTCTTCCCATTTATTGCTAGCTCTATTCTTCAAATAATCAATTCTTCATTAACATTAGGTCATGTACGGCAGGTTTAAAACTGCTGTAATTAAACCCTTACTCAAAAAGCCAACGCTGGATCCAGGAGTTTTAGCTAATTATAGACCAATCTCTAATCTCCCTTTCATTTCAAAAATCTTAGAGTTGTTGCTATGCAATTATTTGACCACTTGCAGGGAAATGGTTTATTTGAAGAGTTTCAATCTGGGTTTAGAATCCATCATAGTACTGAAACAGCCTTAGTGAAGGTCACTAATGACCTCCTTATCACATCTGATAATGGACTTGTTTCTGTACTGGTCCTTTTAGACCTTAGTGCAGCTTTTGATGCCATCGATCATAATATTCTACTTGATAGATAAGAACACTATGTTGGACTGAATGGAACTTCATTGCAGTGGTTTAGATCTTATTTACCTGATAGGTTCCAGTTTGTTCATGTCAATAATGAGTTTTCTTCCAGCTCAAAGCTTAGTCATGCAGTTCCACAGGGATCTGTGCTAGGCCCTACTCTTTTTAGTTTATATATAGTATGCTTCCCTTAGGCAACATTATTAGAAAGCACTGTATACGTTTTCATTGTTATGCAGATGACACACAATTATACCTGTCAATGACACCAGATGATAGTAATCAGTTAGCCAAGTTAGAAGCCTGTCTTAAGGAAATCAAAGCTTGGATGACTTGTAATTTCCTGCTATTAAATTCAGATAAGACTGAAGTCATTCTTGTTGGTCCAAAAAACCTCAGAAATAATTTTCCAAATCAAACTCTTTGTTTGGATGCGGTTACTCTTACTCTGAATATTTCTGTGATGAACCTTGGAGTTATTTTTGATCAAGATCTGTTTTTCAATTCAAGATCTGTCCCAAAGTAAAACTGTTGACAAGATCTGTTTTTCAATTCACATATTAATTTTTTTTCTAAGACTGCCTTCTATCATTTGCATAATATTGCCAAGATTAGGAGCGTCTTGTCTCAGAGTGATGCTGAGAAACTGAGCCACGGTTTTGTTAGCTCTAGATTAGATTATTGTACCTTTTGTTCTTATTAAAGACAAAAATAGAAAGGAGATGTGTTCAGAACATCGTCAGAAGAGAGCTCTCTTCTGACGAAGGCTGCAGTGCACAGTCGAAACATGTTAAGAAGGTAAAGACATCTCCTTTCTATTTTTGTCTTTAATAAGAACAAAAGGTAAATAATTAAAAGAAGACAAAATGAACCTACTTGAGCTATTAGATTATTGTAATTCTTTATTATCAGGTTGTCCTAAAACATCTTTAAAAAGTCTTCAGTTGATCCAAAATGCTGCAGCAAGAGTTTTAACCAGTACTAGAAAGAGAGATCATATCTCTTCGGTTCTGGCCTCCCTTCATTGGTTTCCCATAGAATGAATGAATGAATGAATGAATCTTTATTTCGGATAGATTAAAAGTACAGATTAAAAGGAAACAGAATAATATAACAAAGGGGGAAAGAAAATCCAACAAGGTCAATTTAGACAATAACTCCTCTGATTTTACAGTTCAACATAAGTTATCCGGAATGGGTGATGGCTGAAGCCGCAGCTTATATTGCCCACCCATATTCCATCCAAGAATTCAAAAGAAAAACAAAACAAGAGTGATTACAATTCGGGACAAAGCTAAGACAAAATGTGACAAAAAAAAAAATAAGCACAACACAACACAGGCTGGATATGACAATCCTTATGTGATTTTACATGTCATCTTGTATATGTGTTTGGAGTATTTCTTCCTTTAGTTTTTGTTTAAATTGTCCAAGCGTTGTACATGATTTTAATTCAGGTCCAAAATCGTTCCATAATCTGACTCCTTGCACTGAAACACAGTGTTGCTTGGTGGTAGTTCTCACTTAAGGTTTTTGAAATATACATGTTCCTCTGAAATGATATTGTTTTTCCCTTATTTGGAACAACTTTTGGATATTTGCGGGCAGTGATAGATTCTTCACTTTAAACATTATTACTGCAGTTTTAAAGTCAACCAGATCTTTCAACTTGAGAGCTTTTAATTTAAGAAAAAGTGGGTTTGTTGGTTCCCTGTAAGCATCTTTGTTTATTATTCTAATAGCTCTCTTCTGAAGCATAAAGACTGGATATATGTTTGTTTTATATGTATTTCCCCATACTTCAGTACAATATGTCATGCATGGGAGTATTAATGAATGATACAAGGTATGTAGTGTGGGTTGATTCAGCAAATATTTCACTCTGTGTAGTATTGCAATTGATTTGGATATTTTACCTTTAATATAATTAATATGTGACTTTCAACACAGTTTATTATCAATTATTACTCCAAGAAATTTAGTTTTGGATACCATTTCAATCTCTACACCATTTACACTGAGTTTAGATACTAAGTTGTTGTGATGGTTGTTAAAAACTATAAATTTTGTCTTACTTAAATTGAGCGTTAATTTGTTTGAATCAAACCACAGTTTAAGCTTTCCCAATTTGAGTTTAGAATTAAGTTTAAAATCCTTCTTCGTACTTACAAAGCTCTAAACAATCAGGCCCCTTTTTATTTAAAAGATCTGATACTACCGTATTATCCTAACAGAGCACTACGCTCCCAAAGTGCTGGATTACTTGTAATACCTAGAATCTCCAAAAGTACAATGGGAGGCAGAGCCTTCAGTTATCAAGCTCCTATCCTGTGGAACCAGCTGCCAATCTGGATTCGGGAGTCAGACTCAATCTCTGTCTTTAAGAATAGGGTTAAAACCTTCCTTTTTGATATAGCCTACAATTAGGGAGGGATCATGTGTCTCTGAACCCTCCCTTAGTTATGCTGCTAATAGGTTTAGACAGCCAGGGGACCTCCAATAATGCACTGGGCTTCACTCCTTTCTTCACTCTCAATGAAATATTTTTGCTGGTCATTAACATCTGTTTGTTCTCTCCCATAGATCGAGTCCCCATCGTGCTGTTTGCTCTCTACATGTCTGTTCTTTTCGTCTTCTCTATTCCCTCACCCCCCAGCCAGTCGCAGCAGATGACTGCCCCTCCCTGAGCCTGTTTCTGCTGGAGGTTTCTTCCTGTTAAAAGGGAGTTTTTCCTCTCCACCGTCGCCAAGCGCTTGCTCACAGGGGATCGCCAGATTGCTGGGGTCTTTCTGCAATTGTGGGGTTTCCCCTACAGTTGAAAGTGCTATGAGATGACTGTTGTTGTGAAATAGCGCTAAATAAATATAGTTGAATTGAATAATTACAAATTATTTGATAAGTAGCAGCAGAGATGATATGAACATCAGACAGGTGATACTATATCTACTGTACAGGTGAGCAGTGTGCAAATTTAGCAGCTGGTGTGTGAGTTCCTATATGCAAAACTGTGTTAGAGTTTTGGGAGTTGTTATCTGTTCATGAGTCTGATGGCAGTGGGAAAGAAGGAGTTTTTCAGTCTGGTTGTCCTGCATTTCACACTTCTGCACCTCCGGCCTGAGGGTAGAAGTGTGAACAGTCTGTGTTGGGGGTGGGTGGGGTCCCAGAGGATGGCGTCAGCTCTCCTTTGGACTCTGCGGTGGTAGATGCTCTGCAGAGAGGGGAGTGGAGTCCTGATGAACTTCTCCGCTGTCTTCACCACTCTGCAGGCATTTACGCTCCAGGGCAGTGGTGCTGCCATACCACGCAGTGATGCAGTTGGTCAGGATGCTCTCGATGATGCAGCTGTAGAAATTGTTGAGGATCCTGGAAGACATGCCAAACTTCTTCAGCCTCCTGAGAAAGTACAGTCAGTGTCCACTTAAGGTCCTTGCTGATGTGGATGCCCAGGTATTTAAAGCTGCTCACCCTCTCCACCTCAAGCGTCTGGATGAACAGTGGCCGATGAGGTCTCCTCCTCCCTTTCCTTATGTCCACTATCATTTCCTTTGTCTTGTCCGTGTTGAGGGTGATATTGTTGTCCTCACACCATGACACCAGGTTGGCCACCTCCCTCCTGTAGGATGCTTCGTCATCACCAGTGATGCGTCCTATCACTGCTGTGTCATCCGCAAACTTTAGGATGATATTGTCCTTGTGGGAGACAACACAGTTATGGGTGAAGAGGCTGTAGAGGATGGGGCTGAGAACACAACCCTATGGGACACCTGTGTTGTGATGATGCTGGCTGAGGTCCTTTTACCCATCCTGACAGACTGGGGCCTGCCAGTTAGAAAGTCCAGTAGCCATTTGCAGAGGGTGGGGTGCAGGCCAAGTGAAGACAGTTTGTCGGTAAGCTTGTGGGGGATGACTGTATTGAAGGCGGAGCTGTAGTCGACAAAGAGCATCCTAATGTAGGAGTCTTTATCTTCCAGTTGGGAGAGAGAACAATGGAGTGCTGCAGCGATGGCATTTGAGGTGGGCCTGTTGGGCCAGTAGGTGTACTGCAGGGGGTCTAGGGTGCCCGGTATGCTGTCCTGAATGAGGGGCAGCACCACTCTTTCGAAGCACTTCATGATGATTGGAGTGAGTGCTACTGGTCTGTAATCATTCAGACAGGTTGGTGGGCTCCTTTTGGGAAGGGGGATGATGGTTGTTGTTTTGAAGCAGGAGGGAACTATTTACCTTTTAAGATAAGATAAGCCTTTATTAGTCCCACAATGGGAAAATTCCAGGATTGCAACAGCACAGGGATAGCAACACTCAGAGCAACAATCAGAAGGCAAGAGAAAAAAAAAAGAAACAAGAGCAGCAAGTATACATATGTACATATAAACATAAATATATATATATATATATATATATATATATAGACACACAGTGCGGAGCATTGTAGCTAGATGGAATAATATGTAGATATATAAAAACACAGTGCGGCACATTGTAGCTAGATGGAATAAATATGTAGATATATAAAAACACAGTGCGGCACATTGTAGCTAGATGGAATAAATATGTAGATATATAAACACACCCAGTGCGGAGCATTGTAGCTAGATGGAATAAATATGTAAATACATAAACACACGCAGTGCAGAGGATTGTTGCTAGATGGGATGAAACAGCACAACCATCTACTTAGTTATCCTACATGGTATGATTATGTACCCATACATATTCTCACCCTCCATAGCGAACGGTATTTTGTTCTTATTAAGTCAGAAGACTCTTTTGATGAAGGCTGCAGTGAACAGTCGAAACATGTAAAGAAGGTAAAGACATCTCCTTTCTATTTTTGTCTTTAATAACAACAAAAGGTAAATAATTAAAAGAAGTCCTGTCCATTAAAATAGATAATGATAATACCCTATTAAATAAAAAAGCTTACTGGATATTGAATAATTCCTTACTTAAATTAGAATCTGTAATATACAAAGTTTCTAAGCTCCTTTCATACTTTTTAAACAAAGCCAATGAAGAAAATTCTTTTGGGAAAAACTGGGACCTTTGCAAATTTGAGAAATTTTTACGTCAATACCGCTCTGTCCTGGCCAAAATTAGAAAAGCAGAAGATTAAACAATCATTGATGACATTATGACACTCTCTAGGAAAAATCCAAAGGACTACACCAACACAGACAAAGTGACTATGGCAGATCTACAATGTAAATTAAAAGAGTTATATAAAAAAAGAACCAAGGGAGCTTTTGTGAGATCAAGATTAAAATGGCTTGAGGAAGGTGAAAACAACTCTGCCTATTTCTTCCGTTAAGAAAAACATTGTGCAAAACGTAATATTGTTCACCAAATTAAAATTGATAATGTCATAACCACGGACTTTAAAGTAATTGCAGAACATTGTTACTCTTTTTATAGTAAACTCAACACTTCTAGCCACTCTGCATCAGTTACTGAACAATTCCTAAACCAAATTAACACTCAACAGATCTCTCAGGCTGAAAAGATTCTGTGTGCTCCGCTTACTATCGGTGAAGTCCTTTCTTCCGTCAGCCTTTTAAAAAATAATAAATCCCTTGGGACAGATGGACTGACTAGGGAATTTTATAAACTATTTGCTGATCAGATTGCTCCATTTTTATTTAAAGTCTTCACAGAAAGGATCAACAATGGCAGTCTCCCAACGACCTTATGTCAAGTATACTCACAATAATTCCCCAACCCAAAAAGGATTTGCTTTTAATTGAAAATTGACGACCAGTTAGTCTTTTAAATAATGACTACAAAATTCTAGCCCTAATATTTGCTAAATGAATAAAACTAGTTTTGAATTTTATGATTGGAGAAACACAATCAGGATTTAATCAAAATAGGCATATTAGAAATAATATCAGACTATTTCTAGACATCCTCTATTACTCACTGATTGAAGACAATAGTTTTATTGTTTTTCTTGATTTTCATAAAGGGTTTGATTTGATCAATCACAACTTTATTTTCAGCTGCCTGGAAAAATTTGGTTTTGGAACTTTCTTCTGCAAAGCAATTAAAACACTTTACAATAATGCTAATAGCTGTATTAAACTAAAAAATTGCACTTCTCCTAGGTCTAACCTAAAAAGAGGTATTAGACAGGGGTGCCCCATGTCACTGTATTTATTTCTGTTAGCTGCCCAAACACTTGCTGATCATATTTCTATGAGCAATTTAAAAGGAATATCCATTGCAGGAAAAGAAATAATTATTAGTCAATTAGCGGATGATACAACTCTACTTTTAAAGGACAGTCAAATAACTTATGCCCTTCACTTAATTCAACTCTTCTCTAAAGCCTCTCGTCTTAAACCTAACATTGTTAAGTCTAAACTTATACCCGTTAAAGACTGTACCATGACTGCTATTTCTGGTATTCCAGTTAAAGAAAGAGTGACATATATAGGCATAATTATCCTTAAAGACCAATTAGCTAGATGTTCACAAAACTTCAATCCTGTCATTGATAAAACTGAAAAGCAATTCAGTCAGTGGCACCAGAGGAATCTGAGCTTAAAGATAAGACAAGCCTTTATTAGTCCCACAATGGGTAAAAATTCCAGGATTGCAGCAGCAAAGGGATACCAGCACTCAGAGCAATAGAAAGGAAGATGAGAAGATTGAATATAGGCGGTACATTTGTCGATATAGTTCAAGCTGGTGACACAGTGGGGGGGGGGGGTGTTCGTATGATTACTCTTCTCCACTGGAAACATAAATTGCCTTTGAGGTTGTTATAGGGATGTAGAGAAGGGAATCCAGCAGGAGGCAATAATGCACAATTCAGGATGCCAGCTCCCGGGAAAACCCAAAGAAGTAGAGTGGTGAACTTCCGCATTCCAGTCCTCCTGCAGCTCCGTATTCATTCACCTGTATGCCGGACATCTATTGTTGTCTTGGCATAAGGGGCAAGAGAGCATTGGGGTCATTTACACCCCCTCTCATATTGTCTCTTGAAGGCATTCACAGATTCTGCTTCGATGACATCACTAGGCAAATTATTCCATCCACCCACAATCCTCTGTGGAAAAAAAAACAAAACTTTCTACCGTCTAACCTTACTCTTTTCTTATAAAATTTTAGTCCATGACCTCTGGTATTCCTTTCCAGATCAATCATACTGAAGATCGTACGGTATCTCTGTCCAATTCCTCTTTCCCAGTAACTATCTGATGAAGTTTCTATCATATCCCCATATACCCGTTGTTCTTTTAGTGTTGTGAGGTTTGCTTCCTTTAGTCGATCCTCATAAGGAAGTTCTGACAAATCGGGTATCATCTTGGGTACTCTCCTTTGGACTTCTGCATCAATATGTCTTTCCTCTAATATGAGGACTATGCTTGAATACAAGACTAAGTTAGGACGTATCTTCCCTTTCCAGAGCGCAATGATCATCTCCTTGGATTTGTATCCAAAATGCCTCTTCACCGCTCCGGTTCCACTTCCATTATATTTGCCCATTTCCTGGTGCTTTCTTGTCATTAAATCAGTTTTATCACTTTCACTTATCATTGTACATATCGGATCATTTTTTCTTTATAAAGTTAGTGTTTGTCTGTGTGGTCTGTTATGGTGAAGAGGGAGCTGAGTTCTAAGGCAAAGCTGTCGATTTACCAGTCAATCTACGTTCCTACTCTCACCTATGGCCACGAGCTTTGGGTAATGACCGAAAGAATGAGATTGCGGATACAAGCAGCTGAAATGAGCTTTCTCCGTAGGATTGCTGGACTCACCCTCAGAGATAAGGTGAGGAGCTCAGTCATCCGGGAGAGGCTCAGAGTAGAACCGCTGCTCCTCCACATTGAAAGGAGTCAGTTGAGGTGGTATGGGCATCTGATTAGGATGCCTCCTGGACGCCTCCCACTTGAGGTGTTTCGGGCACGTCCCACTGGGAGGAGACCCTGGGGCAGACCCAGGATTCGGTGGAGAGACTATGTCTCCCAGCTGGCCTGGGAACGCCTTGGTATCCTCTCTAAAGAGCTGGAGCAGGTGGCTGGGGAGAGGGAAGTCTGGGCTTCTCTGCTTGAACTGCTGCCTCCGCGACCTGGACCAATCTATGTTGGTTTTCTATGTTCAATCTGTGTCTCATCAGACCAGAGAATTTTGTTTCTCATGGTCTGAGCATCCTTCAGGTGCCTTTTGGCAAACTCCAGGCGGGCTGCCATGTGCCTTTTACTAAGGAGTGGCTTCCGTCTGGCTACTCTACCATACAGGCCTGATTGGTGGATTGCTGTAGAGATGGTTGTCCTTCTGGAAGGTTCTCCTCTCTCCACAGAGGAACGCTGGAGGTCTTACAGAATGACCATGGGGTTCTTGGTCACCTCCCTGACTAAGGCCCTTCTCCCTCGATCGCTCAGTTTAGACAGCCGGCCAGCTCTTGGAAGAGTCCTGGTGGTTCCCAACTTTCATTTATGGATGATGGAGTCCACTGTGCTCATTGGGACCTTCAAAGCAGCAGAAATTTTTTTCTGTACCCTTCCCCAGATTTGTGCCTCCAGACAATCCTGTCTCGGAGGTCTACAGACAATTCCTTTGACTTCATGCTTGGTTTGTGCTCTGATCTGCACTGTCAACTGTGGGACCTTATATAGACAGGTGTGTGCCTTTCCACATCCAATCAACTGAATTTACCACAGGTGGACTCCAATTAAGCTGTAGAAGCATCTCAAGGATGATCAGTGGGAACAGGATGCACCTGAGCTCAATTATGAGCTTCATGACAAAGGCTGTGAATACTTAAGTCATGTGAAAAAATTAGGATACCTTGTATAAGCCTGTTTTTTTAACAGCATACGTATTTGGACGTATGGCTATTTAATGTCAATGTTAAAAATACTGGGAGATTCACATAATACAACTGAACAATTCAAAATGAATTAGAGTTTTTTCAAATTTTCTGTAAAATGTCATTCTAAACAAATAGTGAGGAATAAATTAGGACACTCCCCATCTTTTTTAGGACACCCCCACATTCATTCCCGCTTTAAATGGCTAAAATAAATGCTATAAAATACAAATAAAAATAAAAACAAGGTTAAACATAGATATGTGAACATTTCTTAATAAAGAACTGAATATTTAAAGGGGTGTCCAAATTTTTTCACGTGACTGTATGTACATGTGATTTGTTTTTTTTTTAAATTTTTAATAAATTTGTAAAAATCTAAAAAAACAACTGTTTTTTCACAGTGTCATTATGGGGTATTGTGTATAGAATTTTGAGGAAAAAAAATTAATTTAATTCATTTTGGAATAAGGCTGTAACATAAAATGTGGAAAAAGTGAAGCGCTGTGAAAACTTTCCAGATGCACTGTAAATAAAAACAGAATACATTACATTACAAACGTCATACATTTAGCACCACATTGGAAATAAAAGTTTTCACTAAAAGACAGTGACTTCTGTCAGTGTCTTACCAAAATTAAAGCATGTTTCCATCATGACAGCTGAGAGCGCATGTCAGCACGGGTCCATGAGGTCAGACGTGTTTCAGCTGGATTCAGACTGGGCAGGTGCACAAGATGTTTTTCTTAATCTTTTTGTCAAGTCACACCTGCTGTTCCTCTTGGTGTGAAAATCCAGTAGATGATGCCTGAAACGTTCAAAACCAGAATAGAGTCCAACACTAATTAGATTTGGATATAAAACACACCTTAGGACAACTGAATTAATCAGACTGAAATGATTTCAGAAAACCTCGCCAACAGTCTTGTTGATGACGGCATGTGTGAGCGCAGACAGTTACTCCTGACTCTGACCAGTAGGAGGCAGTGTTGGCTGTTAAATCCGCACAGCTCTCACTGTGACGGGCTGTCTGCAGTGTTTGTAGAAACCATCAGAAATACCCCGTGGTGAAACTGCTGCTGAAGAATATCCGCCTCCACTCTGGTTTCACACACGGCCTTCTGTGTGGTTAAAGTTGGGATCCCATGATGGGCTCTTCAGGGGCTTTCTGATGTTTCAGCTCAAGACTTTGCTGACGTTGATTTGTTAAAAAAAAAAAAAGTGTACAGAGATCATCATCTCCAGAAAATTAAACTCATCAGTGGCTTTGACCTATATCAGTGTGTCGCTGTGGCAGAATGATCTGACTGTGTTTATGCTATGGATCAGGATCATATTGTAAATAAAACACTGTAAATGGTCATTATTACTGCAATTACATTATATTAATAATAATACTATGAGCAGCAGGGTGGGGCAGTGGTTAGCACTGTTGCCTTACAGCTAGAAGGTTCCTGGTTCGAATCCCCAGGCTGGCAGGGGTTGGAACCTTTCTGTGTGGAGTTTGCATGTTCTCCCTGTGCTGCGTGGGTTTACTCCGGGGGCTCCGGTTTCATCCCACAATCCAAAGACATGCATGTTAGGTTAATTGGTTGTTCTGAATTGTCCCTAGATATCTGTTTCCTATAGGTCCTTAGAGTAGAGGGTCAGTACTAGTGAAGCGCTTTGAGTGGTCTTTCAGACTAGAAAAGCGCTATATAAGTACAGGTCCCCCTTATCCTTATGGATAAAACACATTTTCAAGAATAGTAATATTGATGATATATATTGCTAAAAATGTTTATGCTTGTTTACATTATCATTTTAATAATAGCTGTATTTGCACACAGATTTGCATGCCACAAGTTTTTTTTAAACCTTCGTTTAGCAGATCTCATTTAGAAGCACTTAAAGGCACAGTATGGTATTTAGCAATGAAAAAGTGGAACATGGCAAAATTATTGGGAGTTGGGCTGGAGTGACGCGAGGTGTATTGTGGACTGGTGAACCAGGTGGTAACAGGGATGGCTATTAGGGTGACTAAGATCTCAGGAAAATAACAATATAAGCCACGCTTGGTGTGAGCCTACTGGTTCCAGTGTTAGCTGGGGGGCTAATAGGCTACCTTTAGCACCCCTTCCATCTACATGACAGCTAGGTGGGCCAATAATAGAGCAGTGGGTGGGTCTCAAGGATGGTAGTGGGTTGGCTTTGTCAAATTATGACTTATCCGATTTACCCAGAAGAGTCAAAAATGTTTGACGTTTCTGGGAGAGAAAAAAAAAAAAACAAGATAAAGGCTGTATGCTTTTTTGATAATTACGTGACCAATAGACACATTTCAGACTGTTACAACCTACAAACACTCCATTTTTCAGTCAATGACCCCTTTAATGAAAGAATCTCATAAGATTTCCCAATCTCTCCTGCATTATTTAAGCAACCACACTGCAAAAAAGTGACAATTTTGAAAATCTGCTATGTCTATGTAAGTACTATAGACTGCTTATCTTCAAATATGGTGTGGATTTCATCTTTGACGTCATCGTGACTTGTGTAGTGTTGGACTCAAGCTCAGTCTTGGTCTTGAGACCACATTTTCAAGGTCTCAGGTCTTGTTTTGGAATCTTAGTCAGACTAACTTGGACTCGAGATTTTAAATCAAGCCCATTCAAGACCAGAACGTGTTTTTGTCCACGTAATTAGTATGATTGTAAAGAGTTATTTATCTTAAATGTAACAGTAAAGTCATTCCACCACCACACCAGTCAGCTACCTTTGCATGCAGCGGCTCAATTCTGAGTTTTCTTCTCATTTTTATTTACTATCTGTCTTTTTTCTGGTCACAACTTTGTCATCCTGCGACCCCTTATCCACCACGGACACACAGATTGCCGCACTGGTGCGGTAAACGTGGACATTTCATTTCATGTTTGTGTTACAGATGGTTGAGAATGTCTGAGTCAATTAAATATGGTTATTTTGATTCAGCACCCTTGTATTTACTCAAAGAAGGAACTAATATACAGTTGGGTCCACATATGTTTGGACACTGACACAAGTTTTATTTTGCTGTTTACCAAAACATATTGAAGATACAGTTATATAATCAATATGGGCTTGAAGTGCAGACTCAGACATTTTAACGATCACCCTTTAGAAAGTATTGAAGTCTAAAAAGTAGAAAAAAAATGAAGAATGAATTTAAAGTCGCAGTGAAGCTTGAGCAAAAAGTGCTGTTGTGTGGATGGTGTTTTCTTTTCCCACAGTGGCCTGCTGCCATAGTGAGGGCAGAAACAACACACGCTCAGCCATGGTTTCCCAAAGACTTGATGTCAGAGAAGGGGAGGTAACACTGCGTTCAGGGACATCTTTCATAGTTTCAAATTCCCATGCTACATGTTCTAACACAGAACCCAAAGCATATGTCAACTTTATATATACAGTTGAAACCAGATGTTTACATACACTGTATAAGACACAACCCCCTTTTTCTCTTTGACATTAAATCAGACTAAACTTTCCATATTTTAGACCAGTCAGGATTATTTCTATTTAAATTTTTTTAGATTTGTCAAGAATTTTTAAGAGAATTTTTTTATTACTTTCTTCAAAGTCAGAAGTTTACATACACTAAGATTTCTATGCCTTTAAACACTTTGGGAAAGCTCAGATTGTGATGTCATGGCTTTGGAAGCTTCTGATAGGTTAATTGACAACATCACTCTTCACTCTATCAATTCAAGAAATGTCTGTGTGTCACGATCATAGGACATCATAGGACGGCCTATGACGTAATTCATGATGAATTATCCTTTAAAGCACAGGTGTCCAATCATGTGCTATGGCGGGCCAAGACCCTACAGGTTTTCTCTTCTACCCAGTCTCTTCAGCAGGTGTTTTCACTGATCAGCAATCAGTGGGAAGAAGAATGAAATCTGCTGTTGAAGACACTGGTTGGAGGTAAAGCCTGCAGGGTCTTGGCCCTCCATGGCACATGATTGGACACCCCTGCTTTAGAGCTACTCAATCACAGCAACATTATAGTATATTTTTTTAAGCATTAAATCTTCAGTATTCTCTTTTTCTGGTCAGTGTCACTGCTGTTAAGAGGGTTTGTGTGTTTCCAAGCTGCAAACCCTGGATGAATAAGGAGGTCCAAGATCTTCTTAAACAGCATGATAGTGCTTTCCACACTAGGGATTCGGAAGCCTATAAAGCAGCCTGGTCCAACCCGAGGAGAGGCTCAGGTTGCAAGTCAATGTTGGCAGGCTTAATTACTTAAAATCCATTTTTTAGTCTCTGTGGAAAAGTCTCTGTAATTTGTTCTGGTCTTCAGAGCAGTGGGGAGCTTGTTCCATTCCGTTATAGCTTTGTTTGAGAAGGCTGATTGTTCAAAAGCAGTTTTATGTAGGGGGATGCAACAATGCCACCTAGAGGAAGTCCTTGTTATTCTGGTATTTTGTTCAGAAGTTAGGTACACAAGTCTTAAGAGGTGGGGATGCAGAACCATTGAAAATATTATCATGTATGCAAATATATGGTTGGTCTTTAAAATTATCCAAGCTTGCATCTTGTGTTTGGCAAGTATACCACAATGGTGATACTGTCTTCTTATCCAGAATTTTGATGGATTGTTTATACAGGGATTCAAGGGTTTCAGAGTCGTACTGTTGGGTTGTGACTAGCATGGGATGCAATAGAAATGTGTGTGTGTGTGTGTGTGTGTGTGTTTTGTATTGAATTATAATAGTCTGATGTGTCACGGTAAGCAGCAAGGGGGGTTGTGACAGTGCCATCTAGTGGAAATAGCTTGTTTTCCTCCCTATGCCAAATATGGTCAAAATGGCACCATCTGGTGGAGAGTAATAAAATGATCAATTCCAAGGCAAAAGCCCACATTGATATCCAGATATAACAAAATGGCATAGATGGCATAGGTCTATGCCAAGGTACTGGAGAGGAGAGTCCGGCCGTTGGTCGAACCTCGGATTCAGGAGGAGCAATGTGGTTTTCGTCCTGGCCGTGGCACATCGGACCAGCTCTTTACCCTCTCGAGAATTCTCCAGGGTTCGTGGGAGTTTGCCCAACCAGTTTACATGTGTTTTGTGGACTTGGAGAAGGCATTTGACCGCGTCCCTCGTGGATTTTTGTGGGGGGTGCTTCGGGAGTATGGGGTATCGGGCTTGTTGTTACGAGCTATTCGGTCTCTGTATGACTGTTGTGAGAGTTTGGTTCGTATTGCCAACACTCGGTCGGAGTCATTCCCAGTGAGAGTTGGACTCCGCCAGGGCTGCCCTTTGTCACCGATCCTGTTCATAATTTTTATGGATAGGATTTCTAGGCGCAGCCAGGGAATGGAGGGTGTCATGCTTGGTGACCACAGGATCTCATCTCTGTTGTTTGCAGATGATGTTGTCCTGTTGGCTTCATCCAGCAATGACCTACAGCTCTTGCTGGGACGGTTTGCCGCTGAGTGTGAAGCGGCTGGGATGAGAATCAGCACCTCCAAGTCCGAGTCCATGGTCCTCAGCCGGAAAAAGGTGGATTGTCCTCTCTGGGTTGGGGACAGGCTCCTGCCCCAAGTGGAGGAGTTTAAGTATCTTGGGGTCTTGTTCACGAGTGAGGGGAGAATGAAGCGAGAGATCGACAGACGGATTGGAGCAGCATCTGCAGTGATGCGGACGTTGTACCGGTCTGTTGTGGTGAAGAGGGAGCTTAGTTCTAAGACAAAGCTGTCGATTTATCAGTCAATCTACGTTCCTACTCTCACCTATGGTCACGAGCTTTGGGTAATGACCGAAAGAACGAGATCGCGGATACAAGCGGCTGAAATGAGCTTTCTCCGTAGGATTGCTGGACTCACCCTCAGAGATAGGGTGAGGAGCTCAGTCATCCGGGAGAGGCTCAGAGTAGAACCGCTGCTCCTCCACATTGAAAGGAGTCAGTTGAGGTGGTATGGGCATCTGATTAGGATGCCTCCTGGACGCCTCCCACTTGAGGTGTTTCAGGCACGTCCCACTGGGAGGAGACCCCGGGGCAGACCCAGGACTCGGTGGAGAGACTATGTCTCCCAGCTGGTCTGGGAACGCCTTGGTATCCCCTCTGAAGAGCTGGAGCAGGTGGCTGGGGAGAGGGAAGTCTGGGCTTCTCTGCTTGAACTGCTGCCTCCGCGACCCGGACCTCCGGAAAAGCGGTAGAAGATGGATGGATGGATGGATGGATATAACAAAATGCATATAGTTTTCTTTAATGGAAGTGACATCAAAACTGCAGTTTGAATGGGTTTCAATGGCACATTTTTTGCACTTAACAGTATGAGTGTAACTCTTGCTTGTACACAGTGTATTTGAGACTTACTGTCGGAGCTGAACTGGAAATAAGATCAGATTAAAATATACAGCATTTCCAAAATTCATGCCCATATGCATGAACACAGCCAAAATGATCAAAACATGAAGGATGAAAAGTGTGTAAAATGAGCGTAAAGGTTTTTTTTTTTTTTTTTTTTTTAAACTTTAGAGATAACATTACACAAACGATGACAAACTTAGCAATGTCCTTTTGTACAATATATCATAAGGAAAAACCACGCCTCCTCTGTTCATTCAAACAACCAAACATTGCTTATTATGGTGGGTTATGTGATACAACATAAACATTTATGATAAAATAAATGTGGGAAGAAAATCAAGAAGAGAGAACATAAGGAAAACAAAATAATTAGTAATTGAAAATAAAAATTAAGCATTAAAAAACAAGAGGTTTATGATAGGTTAAATGTGATTGTAAATGTGTGTAATGTGTGTGAGCATTATTTGTTTGTTTTTAAAGGCAGACCATTGACCATTTGTGAATATAGTATTTTGTAAAAATTATGTAATTATTAATTAAAAACTGTTTGTTTTTTTATCATTGAGGATTATGCTAACTTGAATCTTATGAAAGGACCAGAAATCGATGTTTATGGAAAAATGCGCTCAAAGGTCCCTGAGGGTTACATGGGGTGCTGAGTTGTCCGACTGTCCATGAAGGCCGCACCGGGCAGGGGGCGGGGTCAGTAAATCGTCGGTGAGTCAGGGTCTGAGCGGTGTCAAACGCACTGCAGCCCCGCTACGCGACGACCAGCGGCCGCACAGCGATGCCGTCACCGTGACAGCGCGCCTCCGCCCCGCGGGCATCCATGGTCTTTCTCCCGGGAATGCAGGACGAGGCGCACCGCGTCAAACCGGGACAGCTGCTCCACATGTTCGACTCTTCGTGGAGGGTGCGAAACATTTGGGACGGGGTGAGGCTGGAGGTGGTGGAGGACCCCAGCCCTGTGGTGCTGCACAGCTTCACACATCTGGACCCGGACCTGCCGCTGGTGGAGGTAGGAGGAGGAGGAGGAGGAGTGTTGGTGCTGAAGGAGAGGGGCGCTCCTCCGTGCGCCGATGCTTGGAGCTGCCGTGTTTCCTCTCCGTCAGTCAGCTGCGCCACCGTCAGTCTCAGAGATGTGGCGCTTGTAATCTTTCTAACTGCCACGGTTACCAGCTTCAGCGTTTTCTGGATTTTGCCCTTTTTTGAATCAGTGAGGCTTCAACATTTAGGGGTTTTTTTTTTTCCTCATAACTTGGGTGTCAAAGGGAACCGCAGGTTCTCGCGGTGTCTGTGGGCGCTGAAAAAACCAAAACATTTTCCTAAAATTTAGGCCTTAATGACCCTTTAAAATGCCCATTTATCCTTCAGTCTGCATTTGTAAGGGCTTAAAATATCGATATAGTTGTTTTCTAACTAAATTTTCTTGCATTTATAGTGAGAAATAAATGCAGTGAATTTGTAACGGTTTTGGGTTTTAAAGTAAAATGAGTGGAAGAAAAAATTCAACTTTAAAAAAAGACATTTTTCTTGTAAATTTGCAGCCATTTTGTTGGTATTCTTGTAAATTTGTGAGCTTTTCCTTGTAAATGTCTTATAAGTGTTTACTGCACTATACAATTTATATGCTGTTATTGCTGCTTACTAAAGTCATTACTGAATAGTCTTACTGTATATTAGCATTTGATTTGCTTTTAAGCTCTTAGCAACTATGGCACAGCAAAACTAACTGTCCGTACAACAATGACTACACAGAACAATATGACGGATGAATAATGACAGCAATTTTTGAGGTTATCCACAAGGGCTTAACACACTTGCCATAATCACAGATGTTGCTTACAAATTGTTTAACATGTTCCAATTTTAAAATTACTGGGTTACCAGTGATTTAAAGCTATTAGAGATATATTTCTATAATAAAAACATGGAAGAAGCTAGATAAAACTAAATGGACACAATCTGAAGCAAAATTGTTGATTGCCTTGAAATAGTGGCAGTGTTAAAACCAAACTAAAGTGTTTCATGTTGGGGTTTTTAAACATTACTGTATATGATGTTATTGATGCAGTGGAATACAGGATGACTGTAGCAGTGCTCATGTGCATGGGGGTGCTGTCAGAGGATGACTTGCTGTTTGTGCAGCTGTGGTAGCCATCACTCCTCCCTTCAGCATTAACCCTCATATTGGCTTTAGTGCTGAAACCGTCTTGCTGAGGTGTCTGAGGCAGAAAGCCAGTATCTTCAAATGTTGTGAAATGTTTGGACTTTTGACACAATGAAAGTAGTAGTTATGGTTTGACGTGTCTGAAATGGTTTTGCTTTTGCTTGATATGCTGTAATGGGGAAATTCCGCCCTGAATCTGCAGGCTTGTTTACAGTCTGGGTGATTATTACAGGAGGTGAATGGGGAAGTTTACTCAAATATTGACAAAAGAAAGAAGATATTTACAGATTGCTTGATTTGTTCTGTATCCTCTTTATTAACCCCTTAGCAGCCAGCCAATTTTCCTAAATTTAGCATACACAAAGAAAATCAAATTCTTCCTTCATTGAGTGGCAGTAGAGAATTTGAAATGTCCTGCCAGCAGAACACCGGAATATTCAGAGGTTAAGTCTTCAGTAGAATTTAAACCACCGTTTTTTAGGTTCTCAGCAGATTACCTAATGGTTGATGGGACCAGTTTTCAGTGTCCTTATGTGTGATGGAGCAAATCCATGCCAGCTGACATAAATCCAGTTATGAAAATTCAGTGTTAATTACAGCAAGGGTCCAGCTGGAATAAGCCGCTTAATATTTCAACAGTAACTACAATGTTCATTAATCAGTGTTACTGTCTGAAGTAGTTGATTGGTTGTTTGGTCACAAAGCATATTAAATAACAAGTAACAGCTTACCAGAAACAAATCCAGAAACCCTGTAAATTTATTGACAGCTGTGGAATAAGTTCTGTTAAAGCTAGCAGATTTTTATCCCCCGCTGGTCGAAGACTGGGGATTATGTTATGGGTCAGTCTGTCTGTCTGTCCATCTGTCCCACTTTTATGAAATCAATTCTACATGCAGTTTTGTTCTGATTGTTTTGAACTCGGTACCATGGTTTGTGATGATCTGCATATTGCAATTTCACTTTCATCGGATGACCTTGAGGTCAAAGGTCAGCTTTTTCCCTAAATCTAAACACAATAACTACTGAAATAAATGATGTAGGCTTTTCAAATCGATAGAGTAGTTTTATCTAATACACATCTTGGACCACTTACACCCTCACCTAACTATAGGTTTGGGGTCAAAGGTTCAAAGTTAACATTGCAGTTGCACTATAGTAAATGCTACATTTACTATTACTATAAAACGAGTAAAGCTAGGGCCACCAAACCTGGTACACAGGTTAACCTTGGAGTCCTGACCTCTGACTATGGGTTTGGGGTCAAAGGTCAAGGTTGGCACTCCCTATGCATACCTGCCAACTACTCCGGTTTTGCCGTAATGGTTCCGGTTTTCAAGACCCCATTCCGGGTTACGGTTTTATTAATCAAAATTACGTTTTTTCACTAAAAATTCAGTTAAAAATTTTAACTCGTAAAAAAAAACACGAAAGCAATTCCAAACACGAGATCGTTAGGAATCGTATCTAAATTTAGAACAGAGCAACACGTGATGGCGGCCGGGATAGTCACACTTTTTCAGTGCTGAGACAAAGTTGCTGATTTTGCCACTAAAATAACCAACAGCGAATATCGGATCAACATTTGTGACGCACGCGCACAGGCTGAATTTCCACCTTGGTTGAACCAGCTTTTGAAGTAGAAATACCCCTTTATTCGCCTTTCACTGGACTCTGTGAGTAAACTGAGTAGCGTTTCTTTTCGTGGTTCGTTGCTACGCTTTACCTGAAGCGTTTGCTAAGCTAACGCTGTCGCTATTGAGGGTATTGAGGTTTCTATTCTCGCGCGAAATCCCGGAGAGGCGTGCGCACATGGCGAGTTGTAAACACGATGTAAACTGCTGCAGACGTTCGCGACTGCACTTCAATCCTGGCAAATGGACCATGGATTCGAAATCTAAAGGGAGAATACATTTTATATAATGCCTAAGATTCTGAAGAACATGTGCTGTGTAATTGCAAGCCTTGTCATGCTTGGTGTATCATATAAACACATAAAATATCAGAGCGATTTTGCAGTCATTTACGCACGTGTCATACAGTGCTAGTATACCCTGCTGATATTTCTAGTCTTCTAGTTACCTCCGCCAAGGAGGTTATGTGATCATCAGCGTTGGTTTGTCTGTTTGTTTGTTTCTTTGTTAGCAAGATAATTCAAAAAGTTATGGACGGATTTTCATGAAATTTTCACAGATTGTCAGAAATGGGGTATCCTACAGCTGATTTAGATTTTGGTGGTGATCCGGATCACCGTCTGGATCCAGGAATTTTTTAAAGGATCCTTTTTTTTTTTTTTTTTTAAATTATTTAACATTGTGAGATAGGGCCGTTTTCAATATTTTATTTATGATGTTAAACACTGTATGGGGGGGAACTGTGGCGCTTGGCGGAGGTCTGCGCTGTCCGAGTGCTTTTCTAGTATTCATAATACATCACATCTGGCCTATTCGAAGTTCTATGCAGTGTTAAGATAGTCTTTTGAATGCAAATTTAATGAATGAATGAATCTTTATTTCGGATAGATTAAAAGTAAAGATTAAAAAGAAACAGAATAATATAACAAAGGCGAAAAAATCCAACAAGGTCAAATTAAACAAGAACTCCTCTGATTATACAGTTCAACATAAGTTATCTGAAATGGGTGATGGCTGAAGCCACAGCTTATATTGCCCACCCATATTCCATCCAAGAATTCAAAAGAAAAACAAAACAAGAGCGATTACAATTCGGAACAAAGCTAAGACAAAATGTGACAAAAAAAACCTAAGTAACAACACAACACAGACTGGATATGACAATCCTTATGTGATTTTACATGTCATCTTGTATATATGTTTGGAGTATTTCTTCCTTTAGTTTTTGTTTAAATTGTCCAAGCGTTGTACATGATTTTAATTCAGGTCCAAAATCGTTCCATAATCTGACTCCTTGCACTGAAACACAGTGTTGCTTGGTGGTTGTTCTCACTGAAGGTTTTTGAAATATACATGTTCCTCTGAAATGATATTGTTTCTCCCTTATTTGGAACAACTTTTGGATATTTGCGGGCAGTGATAGATTCTTCACTTTAAACATTATTACTGCAGTTTTAAAGTCAACCAGATCTTTCAACTTGAGAGCTTTTAATTTAAGAAAAAGTGGGTTTGCTGGTTCCCTGTAAGCAGCTTTGTTTATTATTCTAATAGCTCTCTTCTGAAGCATAAAGACTGGATATATGTTTGTTTTATATGTATTTCCCCATACTTCAGTACAATATGTCATGTATGGGAGTATTAATGAATGATACAAAGTATATAATGTGGGTTGATTCAGCAAATATTTCGCTCTGTGTAGTATTGCAGTTGATTTAGATATTTTACCTTTAATATAATTAATATGTGACTTCTATGTCAAATGCTAATATTTGTTTGACACTGCGGCCCCTGGACCCCGGCTAGCTACTAGGCTTTTCAGGTTTGAAAGTTGAAGAAATATGAGGTTATTAGCTACATTCTAACTTGATTTAATGCTAATATTTGTTTGGCGTCGGGGGGGGCTTTGCCCCCCTGAACCCCCCACCAGGACTTTGTCCTGGACCTACCAGGGCCTGCAGCCCCTGTACCCCGGCTAGCTACTAGGCTTTTCAGGTTTGAAAGTTGAAGAAATATGAGGTTGTTAGCTGCATTTAACTAGATTTAATGCTAATATTTGTTTGGCAAATATTAGCATTATTATTATTAGCATTAGCATTATTAGCATTAGCATTAGCATCGGCCCCTGGACCCCGGCTAGCTACTAGGCTTTTCAGGTTTGAAAAGTTGGCAGGTATGCCTATGTTGTATCACTGTAGAATGTGTGAAGCTGTCTATGGTCATCGTACTTGCTACATGGGTTCACCTCAGGATCTTGACCCACAACTATGGGTTGTATACAGGTGCATCACTCTATAAATTCAAGCGCTGTAAAATATCATCATCACTCTATAAATTCAAGAAATCTCTGTGTGTCACGATCATAGCACATCATAGGACGGCCTATGATGTCTGCATGATGTCCTATGATGATCCTATGATGTCATGCAACATAGGACTCGCGATGCCATCATATAGACAATAGGACTGGCTTCCTACGATGTAGTATCCTATGATGCCTGTCTTGATATAGACCATCACTCACAATGCCTGCCTTGATGTATTTTAGGACTGGCTACCTATGATGTAGTGTCCGAAGAGGCCAGCCTTGAGGTCTTTATGATGTCATATAGTACAGCACTCGCGATGCCATCATATACACAATAGGACTGGCTACCTATGATGTAGTGTCCTATGATACCTGCCTTGATGTCTTTATGATGTCACATAGACCAGTGATTTTCAACCTATGTGCCGCGGAGTGTGCCGTGAGAGATCGTTAGGTGTGCTGTGGGAAATTATCCACTTTAACTTAATTACTCGAGTGAGTGGCTATGTTTACATGGACACAAGTAACCGGATTAAAAGCCTGATCGGAATAAAAATGCTTCATGTAAACATGGCAATCTGAATATTCTAACCCTATCACGCTCATTCGGATCAAAATTTCATTCCGATTGAGAGGGGTGGGTTATGCCGATTGTTAATCCGAATGGTGCGCATGAAAACACTTATTCCCAACACAGGGCAGAAAATATGTTTACTGTGCATGTCTGTACACCAGCCGCACGTCGACGTGACGTATTTCCGCCCTAGCAGCAGCTAGCGGAAAACATAGCGGGAGTAAAACAAAACTGGTCTGTATCGTCCTGCTGTCTCCCTCTTTTCATCATATGCAGAAGTATGTACTTGTAGCTTCATTACGGAGACTAGCAGAAGCAAAAGTACAGTCTGAATAACACGATACAGGTCAATTTCGACACAAAATGGGGCTCGCTAACACCGGAAGTTGCTTCTTCTTCTACTATTTTTTGAATGTCGAAATGTCGACCTGCGCATGTCAAAATGATTTATTCCGTTCAAACCTGTGACACATGAAAACGCACGTCCTTATCAGATCAGCTTTTTCAGGATCCATGTAAACAAATGAATTGAATGAATGAAATGAAAACCTGCTTACAAGCATGGATAAAAATGAATGGATTTTGTTTAAAAGTGCAGCTCTGGCAACAACATGCGAAGCGTGGCAACCTTGAGATGTTCCCACTCACCAAGAAACGGCATGATGTTAACGCTGCTGCACTGTGCCAGGTGACTGGCACACATTTGAAAACTCTTGAGGAGAAGTTATTTTATTTCTCTTCAGACTTCACACAATGCCTTGACTGGGTTAAGAACCCATACAGCTCAGCATCAGTTGTTGGAAACGACATGACTTTACAGGAGCAAGAGGAACTCATTGAACTGAAACAAGATCATGGTTTAAAGCTAAACTTTGCTGATCTTCCTTTGGACAGTTTTTGGTTGACTTCTGCCAAGGAGTTCCCCATTCTGGCCAACAAAGCTATTTCAACATTGCTCCCATTTTCCACGACATATCTGTGTGACCTGAGCTTTTCAAGCTTGACTGTGATAAAAACTAAAAACAGAGACTGCGAGCTGTTGATTAAGAGCTCCGTGTGTGTCTTTCTTCCATTCCTGCCAGGATATCAGCTTTGTGTTCATCTAAACTGCCCCAGGGTTCACACTGAGTATAAATGCATTTAGAAACTGTATTGCTAACTATATTTTATTATTTTTACTGTGTTAGACTATAGAGTGTCATTTTGGTTGGTGGTGTGCCCCAGGATTTTGTCAATGTAAAAAATGTGCCGTGGCTTAAAAAAGGTTGAAAAACACTGACATAGACCATCACTCACGATGCCTGCCTTGACTTTATGATGTCATATAGACTATCACTCACCAAAGAAGAGATACTCATCACCCGAATACTTCTTCTTCTTTTAGATTTGATTGGCGGTTGGCAACCAACTTACAGGTGCATTACTGCTACTGACTTGATTATCATAACTCTGTATCTTTGTATAAGAAGTTCTGAACAACTCCTTATATGTGAAAAAATTATCCGTCCTTGGACTGTGTCCGAGGTAAATAGGACACAGCACTTTAAACCACACCATCACGGTCCAAGGATGGATAATTTTTTCACACGAGGAGTTGTTCAGAACTCCTTATAAGAACTCTTTATACATGATGTCTGAAGATAGAGTGGAGGTTCGATTGAACACAGCAATGATGATAAGACTACAGCTCTTGACCAGATAGTGATGATAGTGAAGTATGTGGCGGTAATGCACCTGTAAGCTGGTTGCCAACCGCCAATCAAATCTAAAAGAAGAAGAAGAAGAACCACACCTGCAATTCAAAAGCACGTAAACTGTGGAATGGGAGTTGCCAGAAACAGGAAAGAACAGATACTCATCTTCCGATTAAGAATAGGACACACTAATTTGAACCAGACTCTACATAAATGGAGAGCAATGACTGCTGCACCTCAGGAAAGATCCCGTGAAGATAACACAGCTGAGGTTCCAGCAGTACCACCTAGGCATGACTGTGTTGCATGTCACAAAAGATGCCGTGAAGATGAAACATGTGAGGTTCGAGTGTGTCAGTGTGTCACCCAATTAAGAATAGGACACATTACTTTACACCACACCCATTCCAAGCAGTACTCTTGAAGAATACAAATGTCTACACTACAAATGTGTAACATGCCAAGCAAAGTGGTCTGAATGAAGAAGAAGACCCACCAGATGGAGAGCAATACAGTGAGGAGAACTGCTGCATGTCAGAAAAGATGCCGTGAAGATGAAGCACCTCAGGTTCAAGCAGTATGCCGCTGGCATGACTGAACAACACAGCCGCCTGAGACGGGAGGAGACCCTTCAGCAACGGGCATGCAGAAATACTTGCTTATACTTGGTTTTAGCAAACTTCAGACGGGCCTGGACATGTACTGGCTTAAGCAGGGGGACACGTCTGGCACTGCAGGATTTGAGTCCCTGGCGGCGTAGTGTGTTTCTGATGTAGCCTTTGTTACTTTGGTCCCAGCTCTCTGCAGGTCATTCATTAGGTCCCCCCATGTGGTTCTGGGATTTTTGCTCACCGTTCTCGTGATAATTTTGACCCCACGGGGTGAGATCTTGCGTGGAGCCCCAGATGGAGGGAGATTATCAGTGGTCTTGTATGTCTTCCATTTTCTAATAATTGCTCCCACAGTTGATTTCTTCACACCAAGCTGCTTACCTATTACAGATTCAGTCTTCCCAGCCTGGTGCAGGTCTCCAATTTTGTTTCTGGTGTCCTTTGACAGCTCTTTGGTCTTGGCCATAGTGGAGTTTGGAGTCTGACTGTTTGAGGTTGTGGACAGGTGTCTTTTATACTAATAACGAGTTCAAACAGGTGCCATTAATACAGGTAACGAGTGAAGGACAGAGGAGCCTCTTAAAGAAGTTGTTACAGGTCTGTGAGAGCCAGAAATCTTGCTTGTTTGTAGGTGACCAAATATTTATTTTACCGAGGAATTTACCAATTAATTCATTAAAAATCCTTCAATGTGATTTTCTGGATTTTTTTTTTCTCATTTTGTTTCTCATAGTTGAGGTATACCTATGATGAAAATTGGAGACCTCTCTCATCTTTTAAGTGGGAGAACTTGCACAATTGGTGGCTGACTTAATACTTTTTTGCCCCACTGTAGGATGTCATTGAAGTCAGAAATTGATTGGCTAAACGACACGTCCATCGTCAGATTACTCAGCTTCAATTGGCTCGTTGTATTCGCGATCGTTGATGGGCAGATACTTCTTGCTAGGTTTACGATCATTGGTTATTCAAGGTTTAAAAACCCAAATCAAGGCTCTTGTTGGTAGAATGAGATATCAGTCTCATTCTAAACCAATCAAACACTCCTTTGGCTTTCTGTTTACAGCTGTGTCTGTACTGGAAAACTGGAAATACAGCTTTTTTTTTTCAGTGCTCACTGAGACGCACTAAGACGCACAGACGTGACCGCCTGTGGAATCTCCCGAGTTCAACCGGTTAATACTGCATCTCTATGGCATGGCATGAAGGCGATCAGCCTGTGTTACTGCTGAGGTGTTATGAAGGCCCAGGTTGCTTTGATAGCGGCCTTCAGCTCGTCTGCATTGTTGGGTCTGGTGTCTCTCCCTGTTGACGATACTTCATAGATTCTATATGGGGTTTAGGTCAGGAGAGTTTTCTGGCCAGTAAAATATGGTGATACCATGGTCATTAAACCAGGCTTTGGTACTTTTGGCAGCAGTGTTGGCAGGTTCCAAGTCCTGCTGGGAAATGAAATCAGCATCTCCATAAAGCTCGTCAGCAGAGGGAAGCATGAAGTTCTCTGAAATGTCCTAGTACCCAGCTGCATTGACTTTGGACTTGATAAAACACAGTGGACCAACACCAGCAGATGACATGGCTCCTCAAATCAGGTGCCAAGTCCTGTCACCTGGAAATCAAGATCCCAGAGTCTGGAGGAAGAGTGACTAGGCACAGAATCAAAGTTGCATGAGGTCCAGTGTGATGTTTCCACAGTCAGTGATGGTATGTGGAGCCTTGTCATCTGCTGGTGTTTTTCCACTGTGTTTAATCAAGTCCAATGTCAGTGCAGCCATCTAACGGAATTTTAGAGTACTTCATGCTTCCCTCTGCTGACAAGTTTTATGGAGATGCTGATTTCATTTTCCAGCAGGACATGGCACCTGCCCACACTGCCAAAGTACAATTACCTGGTTTAATGACCATGGTATCACTGTGCTTGATTAGCCAGCAAACTCTCCTGACCTAAATCCCATAGAGAATCTATGGAGTATTGTCCAGAGGAAGATGGAATACACCAGACCCAACAATGCAGACAAGCTGAAGGCCGCTATCAAAGCAACCTGGGCCTCCATAACACCTCAGCAGTAACACAGGCTGATCACCTCCATGCCACGCTGCACTGATGCAGTAATTATGCAAAAGGAGCCCCAACCAAGTACTGAGTGTGTGCATGGACATACTTTTCAGTCGGCCAACATTTCTATTAAAAATCTTTTTTAAAATTTTATATAATATTCTAATTTTTTGAGAAACTGAATTTGGGGTTTTCATTTGCTGCAAACCACAACCATCAAAATTAAAAGAAACTAGAAAAGCACTCATAGAGCGCATACCCCCGCCAAGGCTCCTTACGTTTCTCATGGATCACCTCCAAAATGTAATGGGCTTGTGTGTAGGCCTATCGCCACTTGTGGTGAAAATTGCATCCAAGTCTGTCCATTAGTTTTGGAGTTTTGTGGCTGACACACTGTGAGAAGAGCCTTGGCTGAGGTATGCATTCCCAGATCATCCCCAAAATGTAATGGGTTCCTCTCTAGGCCAAGAACCACCTCTGGTGAAACAGACAAATGGCAGTAAAAGCATTACCTCCTTGGCGGAGGTAATAAACTCAAGTGTTGCTGTTGTGTCCATCTCCTCCATCTCCAAACTCCCAGGCTGCGGGCGTTGCAATTCATCGCACAACCGCGTACAACCCACAGGCCAATGGGTTATGCGAGCGTTTTCATAGATCACTGAAAGCAGCACTTGGGCCTTCACTGATGGATGCAAATTGGGTAGACAGGTTGGCGTGGGTCTTATTGGGGTTGCGCTCGGCGCCAAAAGAGGATTTGGAAGCTTCCCTGGCAGCGAGCTTGTTTTTGCGCAGCCCCTATGGCTGCCCGGGGAATTTCTGCCAAATAATCTCGCGTGGGTCAGCTGCCCGTCTCAGCTTTTGCAGCGTAGTGGAAACACAGGCACGCTGCCGGGCCCAGCCCACCACTGTTTTCCGCGTGCTTTTGTACCTAAAACTTTGAAGAACGCGGAGTTCGTGTTCGTCAGACACGACGACCAGCGCCCTCCATTGCGCCTGCACACATGTTGAAAATGGCCCTATCTCACAATGTTAAAGAATCCTTTAAAAAATTCCTGGATCCAGACGGTGATCCGGATCATCCCCAACATTTAATCAGTTCTTCCTTGTACCATTTCCAACAACGCCTGAAAGTTTCATCGAAATCCGTCCAAAACTTTTTGAGTTATCTTGCTAACCAACAGACAGACAAACAAACACCGGCAAAAACATTACTTCCTGCGGCCTGACGGAGGTAATAAACACTTCAAATATATCACTCTGTGTGTATTGAATCTATATAATATGTGAGTTTCACCTTTTGAATTGAATAATTGAAATCAACTTCTTGATGACATTCTAATTTATTGAGATGCACCTGTACTTTGTTGTATATTCATGGATGATGGGTTTATCATAATTTGGTTCTGCCACAATAATTATATTGAAAAGTTGAAAACTACAGTCTGTCAGTAAGTATTGGGATCTTCAAAGAAAACTGAGGTGGGGGATATTGCGCTTGCCTCAGAGTGCTCTTGTTGTTAAAGGGATGAAGAGGGGTTTTTTTTTGTCATCACATTTTCAGCAACCTGTACTACACAAAGAGCCACTTTCAATGATTTTTGTCTAAAAAAGCTGCATGGAGCCACAACTACAATTTAGTAATTAATAAACTAAATTTTTCTCATAAATTTTCAGCTTTTTTGATTGTAAATTTATTACTTTTTTTAACCTTAAAATTGCAACTTTTTCCAGTACTTTTTTGATTGCACAACAATATTTCTTGCAAGTTTGGAGGTTTTCCTCAGTGCAACTGCAGTGTTTTCGTTTGAAAAATTTGTTGTATTTGTGACATAAACGTGTATTGCTTTTTTTTGTTTTTTTAGAAACTTTTCAAAATAAATGTTTCTTTGCAAATTTAGTACCTCTGTGGAGTAAAATTGAAGACTTTTTCATGAACATTTGTTAAATTTTATATATTTATATAGTTAATATTCCCAGCACTTACATATCACTGCTGGGAATATTAATACAATTAATTACATTTGCCCAATTAACAAATAAAAAAAATATTAAAGTGAATTAACACCCTCACGGCATTTCATGTTAGAGAAGAAATGGATGTTTGCAACATCTGTTCCACCTGGACAGTTTTTGTGCGACATGCGATCCAGTCCTTGGTCTGTGATTATTTTCTTTAGTTCCGGGTGTTCAAATCATGTTGCTGGAGTATCGCTGTCATATTTTGAGGGCATTTGGACCATACGTAGGTTTCATGTAATTACACACTGAAACAAGCTACCGCAGGAATGAATCTTAAGTGAGTGAGGTTTGCCTTTTGTAGTGCATGTACAGAACAATAATAATGATGATAATAATGACAATAATTGAAAGAGTAATGTCTATCCTGCACTCCTGTCTTCAACCAGCATGTCAGCAATATTTCCACATATGTTGTTTCCTCATGATGCCATCTATTTTAAGTGCACCAGTCCGTCCTGCAGCAAAACACCCCCACAACATGATGCTGCCACCCTCATACTTCATAGTTGGGATTGTCTTCTCAGGATTGCAAGCTTCCTCCTTTTTCCTCCTAACAATGGCCATTATGGCCAAACAGTTCAGTTTTAGCTTCATCAGACCACAGGACATGCCTCCAAAAATTGTTATCCCTGTGTGCTTTTGCAAACTTTTTATCCCCCATCGGTCGAAGGCCAAGGGGGTCAAGGAGGAGAAATAATTGGATGCATAAAGCAGCCCTCTTCATCTTACCTGTGCCGGTCCAGAGTCTTGAGCTGAGAGAAAAATCAGGTGAATAATTTCACACTCTTTGCTGTTCTTCTTATTTTTTTCTCTACCCAAGGTACAGGTCTAGTTAAAAGAAATCCTTTAATATTACTGAATGCAGCAGCGGCATAAACAGTCTCATGCTGCAGCAGGACAAACATATGTGGCGGTGTGAAGCTGGTGTGGAGTGTACAGCTCATGTTTGGCTCTGCTGTTAGAGCGATATCGTTAATCAGTGTGGATGCTTATTTAGAACAATTTTTTTTTTTTTTAAAATTGTTGTTAAGTGCCAGTTGTGCTTTGTGGAGCATGTTTTCTGTTCTCCGTCGTGCTGCAGAAGTGATGTGAGCCAGACATAAACCTCTGGCAGTGTTTCTTGGGAGTCTTCGACCATTTCGTTTGGTAAAGGCCTCTTTCTTAAATCCCTCCAGAGATTTTCAGTGGGATTGAAACCAGGCAGACTGCAGCGATCACTCTGAAACATTCCAGGAGTTCTTCCAAAGCCAAGACTGTTGGCTTTTGATTTTGATGTGCCTGGGGGGTCAGTCAGTGCCAGAGCTCCAGCTTCCTAACTGGTAACACAACATTTTCTTCCAGGATTGAGTTAATGTTGCCTGTCACGCCAGAGGAAGTGGAGCAGCCTGAGAGCATCATAGAGCCTCCACCATGCTTCATATCAAAGACTGAGCACACATTTCATTCTTCGTCCTTCAGACAGACTCGATCAAAAACGTTCTGCACAGAGTACTGTTCCAAAACTTCTGTGGCCTATCTGGACCAGGAGTCTCAAACCATGTGTCAGGGAATGCCAAGACCCTCCAGGTATTTTCACTGATCAGCAGTCAGCGGGAAGAAATTCAGTGAAATTACCTGTTAAACAGCCATTTCTGCATGAAGCCACAAAAATATGTGAGCCTGAAAACTGGGATCAAACAGCAGAATTACAAATATAAACTGTCCTGGTAGCATCGGCATTAAGAGATGTTTTTTTTTCCTCAAATGTACTTATGTTTTCTTGTAAGTTTAAATTTTTCTCATAAATTGCAACTTTTTCCAGTAAAGTTAGGATTTTTTTTTCTCAAATTTTGTGACCATTTCTTACAAATTTGTAAGGGCATTTCCTTATAAAGATGTCACCCCCCCCCCCCCCAAAAAAAAGAAAAAAAATTGGAAAATATTTTTTGGCATACATTTTCCTGTTTTCTTATAAATTTGTCATATTTTTCTTTGTAAATTTGTTGCTTTTGGATGGTAAATTTCCATCCTTTCCGCTAAAATTTGTTACATTTTTTTTCATAAAACAGGAACTTTTTTCGTGTTTTATTTTTCAGGTTTTGTTTCACATTTGTGGGAGCATTTTCCCTATAAAATTGCAACTTTTTTCCCCATTCTAATTTGTGATCATTTTGGCAAATTATTGTGCTTATCTCATGAGTTTGTGGTATTTTTCCTCATAAATGTGCAGCCTTTTCATTGTATATTTATGGATTCTTTTCTCATAAATTTGTGAGTTTTTTAGTAAAGGCTTCAGGGAGCAGAAGAGTCCCATGTGGCTCCAGAGCCGCAGGTTGCAGCCTCGTGGGCTAAGTGGATATTTCTTCATTGAGCAGCGTGAGTCCTGAACATTCAGTCAGAAAAGATGAGTCATCATATTTGTTGGTCTTAAGTAAAGCCTGGGATTGGACGGAGGCGTCATCGTAGGGGATAACCCCTGCAGTAGATGAGCTGTGTGCTTCCTCTGTTCTCATGGGTAACAATCTTCAGGGCTGTTTCTAGCAATAAAGCAGAACGTGCAAATGTTACTGACCTCAGCTGCTGGGGGGACCCCAAGCTACAAGTCACCCCCATATTTTTGAGGGGAGAATTAAAATTACCTTCAACTTTTTTTTCCCCTCTCATAGATTTGTGGCTTTATTCATGTAAATTTGCTACTTTTCATTGCAAATTTACAACTTTCTCCATAAATTTACAGCTTTTTTCTGACATATTTTCAACTTTTTTTTCTTGTAAGTTTGCAACATTCATCTGGATACTGGTAAAATTTTTATTCTATGTAATGGTTTATTTTTTTCTGTTTAGACAATGACCCAGGTGTATTTTTTACCCCCTCCCCAATGTAAATTTGAAATTAACATGAAAAAGTTCCAAATTATTAACAAAAAAATTCAAATTTACAAAGAATTTACAAAGAATTAAGGAAAATGTCACAAAGTTTTGAGAAATGTTTTGAAATTAAATAAAGCATCAGGCAGCATGCTGGGTCAGTGGTTAACACTGCAGCCTCACAGCAAGAGGGTCTGGGACTGAACTCGGATTCGATCCCAGTTCAAGACCATCATGTGGTGTCTGTGTGGAGTTTGCATGTTCTCCCCATGCTGTGTGGGTTTCCTCCTGGTGCTCCGATTTCCTCCCACAGTTCAGACATGCTTGTGGTGGAGTGTGACATGGCACCAGCCCCTCCAATTCTATGGTGTGATAAACATTGTATATAGGAGAAACATGCTTTCACACTACTGTGTATGGCTTGAACAACAATAAAGTTGGCTTTTTTTCTTTAAAGATGTTACTATTACTGTAAAGCAACTTTTTTAGAATAGAATAGGCTTTATTGTCATTGTACAATTGTCCAGCACAACGAAATTGTGGGTGCTTCACCAGGCTACTGTGCAGTAAAGTAAGAGAGAAGGATTAAATAAAACACAGTTATAGAACACACAATTAAACACACAACTGAAATAAAAATGGCCCAGGATTATGGGAATATACATGGTATGGTAGTGGATTCATGCATGGAACTATGTAAATGAAAATGTGGAGTGCCGAACACACAGTTGAACACGTGATTGAATAAAATGGCCCAAGGATTATGGTAAATGTACTCCGGTATGGTAGTGGTTTCATGGATGGGTCAATATACATGACGGTGCAGCGTACAAACACAGGTATGATTATAATTAAAAAGGTCCTCAGTTCTGTGCATGTGAGCGTTCGGAGGGAGGGGGGTGGGGCGTCTGACTGTTTGCAGTTCGGATGGCCCAGGGGAAGAAACTGTGGGACCTGACTTATCCGAACCGTCGTCCAGAGGGCAGCAGGTCAAACAAGTGGTGGGCGGGATATTAGGGGTCTCCTGTGATAGCCTTGACCTTTCTGAGACAGAAGGATCTGGAGATGTCCTCCAGGGAGGGCAGAGGGCCGCCAATGATTTTTTGGGCGGTGTTGCTGACCCTCTGCACAGCCTTCCTGTTCTCAACCATGGAGCCGGCGTACCACACACCCAGCAGTAGAAGGCCAGCAACAGCTTCTGATCCAGGTTGTTCTTCCTCAGGACACAGGCGAAGTGCAGCTGCTGCTGGGCTTTTTTCACCAGGGCCTTGGTGTTGACAGACCAGGAGAGGTCAGAGGAGATGTGGGTGCCCAGGAACCTGAAGGTGGGGATGTTTTCCACGCAGTTGCCATTTATTGGGGGGGGTCCTGTCTGTTTTTTCTGAAGTCCAGTATGAGTTCTTTGGGTTTTTTTGAACATTCAGTTTCAGGTTGTTTGCTGAGAACCACAGCAGCAGATTTTCTACCTCTGCCCTGTATGCCTTCTCATCGTCATCGGTGATGAGCCCAACTAAGGCGGTATCGTCCGCGTACTTCACGATGACGGTGGTTGGGTGGGTTGGAATACAGTCAAAGGTGTACAGGGAATACAGTAGTGGGCTTAGCATGCAGCCCTGGGGGCAGCCAGTGCTGAGAGACAGTGTGGAGCAGTGGTGGGCAGTTTGAGATGAAGTTTTTTTATCCAGGAGCAGGTGGTGGTGGTGGTGGGGGGGGGGGGGTTCTGGTGGTGGTGCAGTTTATTGATCAGGATATCCAGGATGATGGTGTTGAAAGCTGAGCTGTAGTCCACAAAGAGCATCTTCACGTAGCTCCTCTCCAGGTGGCTTAGTACTTTGTGGAGTGTGGTGGCAATGGTGTCTTCTGCAGACCGGTTCTCCCTTAACTCTTCAGTTGTCCCAGTCGCCATATGGCGACTGTAACAGTTAAAGGGTGGTCGAGGCCCCTAGTGGTCAAGAGTGGTGTAAATTTTTTGTCAATAAAATAGTTCAGATTTCCAAGGCTATAACTTGAAAGTTGCAAGAGATAATGGCTTACTGTTAATTAGAAAGATGTAGAATATGATCCAAAGTTTCAGATAGGAATAAATTTACGCCTCTGATTTGCATAATGTTGCGGCAGTTATATAAATTCCATAACTCAGTCAAAAGTGGACTTTGGACACATTTACACAAAGAATGGTTCAGTTTTTTTGATGCCGTTTTGTCTACAGGGGTATGTTTTTATCTAATCTTCAAAGTATATGAGCCAGAAAATCAATAAAATGTAAAAAAAAAATAAATCTATTTGTCTCTTACCTGTGGGGAAGGGGGGGGGCTCGCTTGCTCACTCGCTCACGTGACTGTTCTGTTTTCGCCCATCGTGGTCGTTCTTTTGTGTTTGGTTGGTCATTTACACTCTCTACCACATCTACAAACTCTTATAATTATCCCACGTGAATTTCATTTGTATTATGTGGCTATTTTTCCAGTATGATGCAATTTTTCTGAGGCTCCATGACGATGACGGGTGTGGCCATCTTAGTGTTGAGAGCTCAGTTTTCGTCCATCGTGGTCATTGTTTTGTGTTTGGTTGGTCATTTACACTCTCTACCACATCTACAAACTCTTATGATTATCCCACCTGAATTTCGTTTGTATTATGCGGCTATTTTTCCTGTAAAATGCAGTTTCTGTCAGGATCGCCGTGGCCACATTGGTGTTGTGAGCTCAAAGTGGAAAAAGGAAGAATAATAATGAGGATTTATTCTTCTTTGCTGTATTTCATGTCAGCCATGATTCCTCTGACGCGTGTCTGCCACCTTTTGAACTGTCAGATCAGTACAAATTCTCAGTATAGCCAGGGGACGTCAATGAGTTGACAGGTGCAGTTGCTGCACTGTGCCACTGGGGGTGCGCGACCCGTCCATGAAATGTGGACAGTTAAAGGGTTAATCTGAATCTTTATTTATACAGGGGAGGTCCATTGAGAGGTAAACTCTTTTTCAAAGATGCCCTGTTCACACTCAGTTTCACACTCACACCTGGAAGCTGCCCAGTACAACCACAGACTGACCTGTGGCCACAGAGCAGCTCCACTGGAGCAGTTGGGGTTAAGGGCCTTGCTCAAAGGCACCACAGTAGGGTTAATGAGGGTGGGGTAAACACCGTCATCTGTCCCACTCAAATCTGATCCTGCTGGTTCAGGGATCGAACCGGTAACCCTGCAGTCACCTGTCCACATCCCTAACCATTAGGCCACCACTGCCCCCAAAGTGATGGCAAACAACCCCTCCACCAGTTCACCTATAGGGAAGTCAGAGGAGGGGGCAAGACAGTCCCTGATGTGCTGGGACACCAGTCGCTCAAAGCACTGCATAACTACAGACGTGAGTGCTATGGGTCTATAGCAGGGGTGGGCAGTGAGGGCCATTCCACTGCAGGTTTTTTGTTCCACCCAGTCTCTTCAGCAGGTGTGTGATCTGATCAGCTTCAAGGATTGCTAATCATTGAAAACACCTGCTGACGAGACTGGGTGGAGCAGAAAACCTGCAGTAGAATGGCCCTCCATGGCACATGATTGCCCACCCCTGGTCTATAGTCATTCAGGCTGTCAATTGCGTACTTTTTGGGGATGGGGATGATGGTGGAGGCCTTGAGGCAGGAGGGGATGGTGGCGTGCGTCAGGGAGAGGTTGAACAGCTTGGTGAGGATCTCTGCCAGCTGTTCAGCACATGCTGTGACCACCGCTCCTGGGATGCTGTCGGGGCCAGCGGTTCTGCGGGGGTTCATTGCTTTCAGTTTCCTCCTCACTTTGTGCACCTGTAGAGAGAGAGAGGGGAGGGTGGAGGGGAAAGAGGGATGGATGGGTTGGGGGGAGCAGGTGTACTCAAACCAGGCAAAGAAGCTGTTAATCTCCTCTGCCAAAGTGAGGCTGCTGTTTGATGTTGGGGGGGCCTGGCCCCTGTAGTTGGTGAGGGCCTGGATGCCTCTCCATATCTGTTGGGGGTTGTTGTCTGTGAGGGAACCCTCTGCCTTCCTCCTGTAGGTGTTCTTAACATTCATAGAAAGTAGATACTTTCTTAGGGGGCGCTCACACCTAACCCTTTTGCTCTGGGCTTTCAGGGCCGTATTACAAGAACGTGGTGTTGTCAGTTATCAGTGACACAGAATGCATTTATGGGTGTTTCCAAATTCATTTCCTTATCACAACAAGGAAAAAACAAATTTTTCGCTGGATGCAGAGTTGAAAAGGTTGTCCTAATGCTCTTAATTATACAGAGGTGTGTTTGGGGTGTAATGTAAAGTACACCAATCACTGCCTTTGCTATCATTCCCTTTAATAAACTGGGGTGCAGGATCAAAGACATTATGCTAAAACAAAAGAGGTTTAAGTGGGAAGACAATTTCGTTTTGCTCTGAGGACAATGTGGGCTTATTCACAATTATATTATGACTGTTACAACTCTCTCCATTAAAATAACAGAAAAGCCCAGCGTGTACTGTTTCCTCGTGGGGCTCAGAAGCTGTGCGATTTCAAAGCACACCACTGAAATCATTAAACAGTTCGCTCCTGACGACAGACCACCTTTTTCCTGATCAAAAGCGCATTCGTGTAACATGCACCGTAGCAGTCATGTTCCTGAAATTGCGCGCCGCCACACTTCAATGAAATGAGCCTCCGCCTCCCAGTGCATAGTGGGCACACTGTCTACTGGTAATTAGATGGCGTGATGCAAAGCATAAAAAACAGGCAATGTGCTGACAGAAACTAACAAAACACTGGCGTACAGTGGAAAGTCTGGTGGAAAAAGTCCAGATGACCATCAAAATAGGGCCCTAAAAGTTAACACCACCATTACTGTTTAGAGGAACAACCAGATCAATCACATGCAACCACATAAGCACCAGGGTAGCACACAACACAACGGAGAGGCTGCTGGACTTCCTCTCAGCAATTACTAAACAACCCTACACATTCATTCCATATACAATCATCTCTGCACGATCTCAACACACTCCAGAGGTATTTTACTTTGCTGCACTGCATCACTCCAAAACTGTCAGATGACTTGGTCTGCTTACCTCTCTTTTCCCCTCCTGTCTTTAACGTGCAGCAGCATGTCTCTGAAAAAGTCTGAACCAAAAAATCAACAAATGTAACATCTAAATATATCCAGGCTTATCTGGACATTTGTGGATCATTTTCTCTCTAGCACATTACCTGTTTGACACCAGGCTTTGGCATTTACTGTACATAAAATCAAACTGTTAGTAGGCTACCGTATCAGGCACATTAAAGGCTAATGGTAGCTAGTGCTGCATTAAACAGAATAGATCCTGGAATTAAATACAGACTTACCAGCTGAACGACATACCCACGTATATGCATGGTGGCACAGGATAATGACTGAAACTGCATCGGTCCTGAAAAGCAGTTTAATGGTAAAAGCCATGGATAGTGCTTAGTCCTGTTTGGTTCCCTGTTATTATGACATCACAAAAATGGTCTGTCTAAACTTGCCTTTTTGAAAGGGGAGGAACTTTTCTGAACTTTCACACCAGAAAAACGCAGACATGACGCATAAGAGTGATTTTGCTCTTGATACGTCTTGTAAGTCAAAAAAACATGTTACAAACATGTTAACAAGGAAAAAAAAAAAAGTGATTTTCACCAGAGTGTCACTTTAACAGGGAATAAAATTAAATGATTATCCTATAAAAGACAGAAACAGATGTTATTTTTCAGTTGTTTCACTGTTGATCAGTTATAAAGTAGGACAGCAGAGGGGAAGGTTCTGGAGGGATTGGATTTAATTCAGCAGGATTAGCTGGGAGTGGAGGGGGATGGAGGTCTTTACTTGGCTGTGGACACAGCGAGTAGAGAAGTTTTGCTTTTTAAGAAGCCAGAGTGGTGGCCTAGAGGTAGACCATCTGCCCTACAATCGGGAGGCCAGGGATCAAATCCTGGCCAGGTCATGCCAAAGACCATGTAGAAGTGGAACTTCCTGTCGTCCAGCTTGGTGCTCAGCAATAATGGAACAGAGGAGGGAAAACACTTGTTAGCCAGCCACAGGGGGGGTAGAAGCCAGTGTCCTCCCTGGACCAGTCCCAAGCCTGGATAAAAATTGGGCAGGGTTGCGTCAGGAAGGGCATCCGGCGTAAAAAGTCAAGCTTGAACTGTAAGGATATGGCAGATATGTTGATGTTTGCCGTAACAACAACTTGTCTAACCCACTAGTAGTGGAAAAAAATGGATGTTAAAAGAATTAAAAAAAAAAGAGCAGTATTTTGAAATGACCACTTATTAATGTCGTAATTTGAAACTGGATCAGCATTTTTTTTTCTAGCTTTATCTCCCATCTCTGTTGTTAGTGATGTTAACTTAATGTGTGTGTGAATGGTTAAGGGATAGCGCCGCTGCTTCATCCATCCAGGTGGATGCCCTCAATTTCCCCTCTGGGGATCAATAAAGTATACAAAAAAAAAACAAAAAAACTTAGGCTACGTTCAGACTGCAGGTTTTAATGCTCAATTCCGAATTTTTTTTTTTTTTTGCACAAATGTGGCACATATCTGATTTTTAATGGCAGTGTGAATAGCACACATCTGATTTTTTTTCACACCAGACCCAGGCCACTTTCATATGTGGTCCTAATTCAGATACGTATCTGATATTTTCCAAAGCAGCCTCAGTCTGAACGGTCATGTTGCATTTCATCTGACTTTTTCCTCATTGAAGTGAGACAGATGCTACAATTCTGCGGTGGAGGATGCAGCAAGCATGGCAGATACAGCTGATTTGTGCTCTCTTTTTAATCATTGTTATTTTGTTGGCTCCGACTGCATAACTAGGGATGAGCCGATACCACTTTTTCAAATCCGATACGATACCGATACTGTGGCCTTGGGTATCGACCATTACTGATCCCAAACCAATACCGTCTCTCTTAACCCCTTGAACTCTGTGAATTCCGCAGGCGGTCACTTCTCTGCGTCTTAGTGCGTCTCAGTGCGCACTGAAAAAAAAGCTGTATTTCCGGTCTTCCAGTACAGACACAGCCTTGTTACAACCTGAGAAAAAAGCTGTGTAATATATTACATTTTTGTGGTATTTTTACAAAATTTTGACCTGAACTTGAAAACACTTGGTTCTACATTTCTGTTGTGTTTTCCAGCCAGTATCTGACAGCTGTATGTTATTTGCAAGCATTTGTATCTAAAAAAACCCCACCCAGACGAACTTTCTTGTTACTCAGTGGCAGGAGCACTTAGAGAGATTATGACTGTTTTGCCAAAAAATTCAGAGTGTTTTCTTTTAAATGAAACCAACCCCATGAAGATACTGCAAAGGGTTGAAGAACAGCTTTTGATTTACTTTGGGCACGTTATTTTTAGGTGTTTTTAGGGAAGTTGAACAGAGTTCAACAGGTTAAGTACAGAACATACTTTGGTAATGACTGGCTGCATTTTGCACACACAAAAACATAGTCATGAAAAAATTTGGACATCCCTTTAAATATTCAGTTCTTTATTAAGAAATGTTCACATATCTATGCCTGAGCTTGTTTTTGTTTTTATTTGCAATTTTTAAATTATTTTAGCCATTTTAAGTGGGAATGAAGGTAGGGGTGTCATAATAAAGATGGGGGTGTCTTAATTTATTCCTCGCTATTTGTTTAGAATTGCATTTTACAGAAAATTTGAAAAAGTATTTCATTTTTAATTGTTTAGTTGTATTACATGACTCTCCCATTTTTAACATTGGTATTAAATATCCATATGTCCAAATATGTTTAAAAAAAACACCCAGGCTTATACAAGGTGTCCTAATTTTTTCAAGACTGTAAATTTAAAAGTCAAACAAGAAATATATTACAAATTTGACTGTGTTCAGCAATGCTGCTGCTTTTTTATTTTAAACTTTGGTTCATTGATGCTTAAAACTGGGATTTCTGATAATTATCTTGAGATAAATGTGCAGACTTCCTTGTACTTACAGTAACTGGGACCGCTGTCAGAAAACCAGCTCCGGTGTGGCAGCATGTACCAAGGCTCCAAATACTCCATTAAGTGCCGGAAACCCTCATTTTCCACAAGAGCAAAGCGTTGGTCATTGAGCAGATAAATTCAACGATTTTATCTGTTATCGTTGTTTTTTTGCTCTCAGGAGGTAGCTTGTCACGTTTCGGAAGAGTCCAGCAGTGTCTGTTACAGCGCAGGATTTCTCTTCCTTGTGCTCGGCACTTGGCAGAATTTGGCATATTCCTTACCGGGATACTTCCCTAAGTGTTGTATCAAGTTTGTAGTGTTAAAATTGGAAATGCTGGTACCACCCCACAAAATAGTTGCATTACACATTAGATTTTTAGATTTTAAGTTCCTTTATTAGTTCCACAACAGGGAAATTACAGGGCATCCACATGAGTGGATGAGGCAGCCTGTAGTGCGGCGCCCAACCCTTTCACCATTCACACACACATGCACACCTGGGGCCACTTTAGAGTCTCCAATTAACCTAATTTGCATGGGTTTTTTGGGGGCACGTGGGAGGAAACCAGAGAAATCCCGAAGTAAACCCACGCAGACACGGGGAGAACATGCAAACTCCACACAGATCACCGTTGGTCGGGGTGGAATGGAACCTGGGTTCCCCCAGCCAAGGGTGAGTTTCTCTGCTGCTGCAGTGCCAGCCGCTGCACTGCCCGTTAGTTGCTTTCTGTAGTCCTGCTTTTTTTCCTCCTTCACTCTGAAGTAGTTCCACGCTACAGACATGTTGAGGCAAGTCCCACCCACTGTGGCGCAGCTCTAGTGACACAGTTTGTTTACGTCTATGGCGAGCTCGTGCAGCGTGGGTAAGAACGGTTACCGCATGTTCATTTTAATATCATTATTAACCCCTTGCACTCCGGGCAATTTTCTTAAAAATGCCAAAAAATAACGTGCCCAAAGTAAATCGAAAGCTGTTCTTCAACCCTTTGCAGCATCTTCATGGGGTTGGTCTCATTTAAAAGAAAACACTTTGAATTTTTTGGCAAAAAAACCCCATAATCTCTCTACGTGCTCCAGCCACTGAGTTACAGTCATCTAAACATACTGAACTTGAAGAAAATAAATTTGGCCATGGTGTTTTTTTGGATACAAATGATTGCAAATAACACACAGCTGTCCGATCCGGCTGGAAAATGCAACAGAAATGTAGAACCAAGTGTTATCCAGCCGAGATCCAAATTTGGTAACAATACCACAAAAAATGAATATTTTACACAGCTTTGTTCTCAGGCTGTTCCCAGGCGTTTTGGAACTGTGCCAAATTGTGCCAAATGGCACAGTTTGGAAAAAACGTCTGTAACTTTTGAATAATTCAATGTAGAATCTTCATTTTGGGCTCTAATGAAAGGTCACATTCAGGGCTGTGTCTGTGTGTGTGTGTGGGGGGGGGTTGTCCCCTCCCTCGCTACAAAGGACGGAGTTCGGCCCTCGCTACATGACGGATTACACTCGTTGCATGTTTCCACAGCAACGCTGTCACAGCGGCTTCCCCCTCCCCCTCGCTACTGTGTGTGTGTGTGTGGGGGGGTGTCCCCCCCCCCCCTCGCTACAGAGGACGGCCATCGCTACATGACGGAATAGACACTGGGGGGCGTTCGGACCGTGAACCCACCCCTCCCGCTCCTCTTCTGCAGCGGGGGGGGGGGGGCTTCACGGTCCGAACACGACAAATGAACCGTTTATCGCGGCGCTCGTACTTCGTGCGCCGTACAGTTGTAATTTAGCAATCGGTCAAAAGTCATTTTTTGATTACAGTTTTCAGGGATAAATAATAATTTAGCTTATAACACCTTACCTCTTCACAGCAGCAGAGTCCTGGCGAACTTCTCTTCCCCATTGTCAGACGAACGTGACGCTGGTCCGCTCGTGGATCCCGGTCAAAACATAATTCCATTATTGCCGTTTTGGCGAATGATTTACGACTTTTGTCGTCGGCCTCCGTCGGTCTATGATGACGGAAGAGAATCCTAAACGTCTATTCTGCTGGAATGAGTGCAGGTCCCACTTGTGGGTGTTCTCCATGCTGCTGGATCTGTAGCAGGTTCGTCCAGCGTCCTTTTTTTTTCATCTGCTGCAACAGTAAATCTCTCTTCACCCAGCCCGAACTTCTGTGCTTCAGTTGGCTCGTGCATTCACAGTAGGCAGGTCCGCCTTCCTAGGTTTTCATTCATTGGTTCTTCAAGGTTTCAGAAACCCAATTCAAGGCTCTTATTAGTCGAATGAGAGGTCAAACAGATGAACTAATCTGTTCGCGGCTGTGTCTGCAGCTTTTTTTTTCAGTGGCGCTTGGAGGCCACACCACCACCATCAGTATCTCTCTCATGCGTCATGCGTCCAAGCGCGCACGAGTGCGCTCTCGTGCGCCCTCGTGCGCCCTAGGACGCAGAGACTTGCCCGCCCGCGGAACAACAGAGCGCAAGTGGTTAATGTATCAGATCGGTAGATGACTTTTATTCCTTACCAATACCTGGATCGAACCCGATACAGATACCTCGGACTGGACCGGCTCATCTCTATGCATAACAGCTTCAAAATTTCGGGGGTTTGGGGTTGAAACCGTCAGACAAGCAGGCTCACAGTAATGGCACATTTACTGAACACTGCAAATTCCTTTTTCCCTGTAAACAGCACACCGTGAGTGCTGGTCGCTGTAATATCTAAAAATGTAAAGTTAATACTGACATGACTGTGGAGCGGAATGGCCAGATACGGGGACACGAAAACACACTGTCCAGGAGAGGAGAGTCTGTGGTGGCTTCTCCTTCCTGTGCAGGACCGGTGTTACGTCAGTATGACCCGCGCTGTTTATTAGGGCCCGAGCCACTGATGATGTCAGTGGGTGAGAGACCTATTGTAATCGCTAGGATTATTACCTCCGCCAAGGAGGTTATGTTTTCATTGGTGTTGGTTGGTTGGTTTGTTTGTCTGTCTGTCTGTTTGTTTATTAGCAAGATAACTCAAAAAGTTATGGACGGATTTTCATGAAATTTTCACAGATTGTCAGAAATGGGATATCCTACAGATGATTAGATTTTGGTGGTGATCCGGATCACCGTCCAGAAGAAAACCGCCATTACGGAAAATGCCATTTTCGTCAATAACTACTGAACCACTAATCCTATCATTGTGAATCCAATCGCTAGTCATATGTTTTCATGGTCAAGGTATCTGAAAACGTACACACAAACACTGTATGGGGGAACTGTGGCGCTTGGCGGAGGTCTGCGCTCTTCGAGTGCTTTTCTAGTTTATTAACTTTATTTATACAGGTAATCCCATTGAGACATGGGGTCTAATTTTCAAGACGGCTGTTTAATCGATCAGTTCTGTTAAAGCAGAGTTGAGCACAGCGGTCATCTGGCCTGTAGAGGAATGAAGCTGGTCTCATTTATTTTGTACATAATCATTTCTGAATGATTTTAACGTTTTATTTTGCTGCGCTGCACCAAGGTGAAGAAGTTCTGTCCCCCTCAGTCGATCAGGGTTCATATTTACTTCCGTAAACACAACGCTGTGTCTGACATTACGTTTTCTTCTGCACATGCGGGTCACTTCATAGCTGTAGACTGTTCACACTGGAGTCTGATGGGGCGTCACATTTAAATTATAATGTGAGTGCCCACACAAAAAAATCAGATCTTGGCAAAAAATCAGAAATGAGCAGTGTGAATGTAGGCTTACATGGAGAATAACATGAAAGTGGTTACTTGTGAGAAAACATGGTCTATTGTCTAGAACTTTCAGTGGATGTAGTAACATTTCTGAAGAAAGTCAATTTAAAAAGTTTTAGTTGATCCTATGTTAGAGCTAAGTAGCATTGACAAGAGGAGTTAAAAGGGATAGTTGAGATCTGTTGAAGTGGGGTCATGTGGAACACTTCTGAGTAGTCACTGAATTTACCTTCAGTAGTCAGTGGACTACTTGAACAAAGACTTCAATGTTGTATGAATTCCAGCTCCAACATATCTGCTGTCAATGTTCTACACTGGCTGTAATTGACAGCTCAACAAAATTTAAGATCAGTAATTTTTTGCGGATTAATAAAACAATAAATATTCACTGATATAATGGTGGGGAACGTGGCAGATAAGTCAGGCCATTTTAAGCTACTAGCTTTTATTTTGTTATAATCAGCAGAAACTTAGCTTTTGTTGGTGTGTTGCAATGGTAACAGTCGTGATAAAGGCGAACACCAAATCCACCAGTGTGCGCAGCTTGCGTCCAAACATCAGCGCTGCAGGGGTGCACTGGGTGGATTCCTGAGCTGCCGTCCGGTATGCCCACAGAACCAAGGCCAGATGCAGATCCCAATTTTGCTGTTGCTGGTCCACTAGGACGGCGAGCTGAGTGGTCAGAGTCCGGTTAAAACGTTCGACCAGGCCATCACTCTGTGGGTGCAGCGGGGTGGTTCGGGTCTTCCGGATGCCCAGCTGCCTGCAGACCTCGCTGAAGACCTCGAAGCTCCGTCCTTGATCGCCGTGCAGCTTCTCTGGTGCGCTGAACTGGCAAAACATCTCATCCACCAGCTTTGATGCTGTGGTGGCGGCACTCTGATCAGGGATAACATACGCCTCTGGCCACCTGGTGAAGTAATCCATTGCGACCAGCATGTAGCGGTTCTCCCGATCTGTGGTTGGGAAAGGACCCAGAATGTCCACTCCCACCCGCTCCATGGGTGCCCCAACCCGGTGCTGCTGCAAGGGGGCATGGGATTGCTGAGTCGGCCCTTTCTAAGCCGTGCAAGTGGAGGGCAATCCGCGGAGGAAGGGGTGGGGATTCTCCTTCTGGTCCACTTCTCCATTCATTACGGCGAGCATCTCTGGGGGCTGGCGTGTCTGCTCCGTAGTTAATCTTCGTCTCTGTCTGGGCGATGAGCCACTTGATCCGCTGAATGTCCGCCTTGATCCTTGCTTCCATCTCTCAATTATCCCATTTCTGACACCAGTGTGACATTTCATGGGGTTCACACAAATAATGAGAGAGGATTGTGACACAACAGGCTTTATTCTTCACACACTCATGACACAGAACAGAGGGGAGGCCATTTACACAGACCCTCATCTCACTCATGGTGACACAGACACATGAGCTGTCACACACAGGGAAACAACGCTGCCACAACTGGTCTTATTACACAGTTATAATGGCACAGCAGTAACACTTGGAACACACCACACGGATAATAACAGTCTTTGGATCTTACGCGGCGCAAAGCATGCCGGGAGAATCCCCGCCCCTTCCTCACAGCCCCGACGTTACAATAATTTCTTAATTTTTAACTGTCAGATATAATGGATGGATGGACATAATTAAGGATAGATTATTAGGTAAACATGACTTTCACTGTGTGGATTTGTTCTGTTGACATGATATATTTAAACAAAGCTGATTCATGAGCAGTGTTGGGCAAGTTTTTTTTTCCCACAATATCTTTATTGAACCCTTTTTTTTTTTAACAAACATGATACAAACAATCAAACACTAACACTAAAGTACTACAAAAAAAAAAAAAGATGCACTAAAAACACCAACAACCACCAGCAAAATCAAATCTTCAACAATGCTCCTCTGTTTAGTCTAGACAATCCAATACATAAGTATACATATTATGTTTACCAGTTTGGAATTTACAAGGTCCACACACATCATTCACCTTCTTCGAGTTATGTTTAAATTTTTTACATAATCAATAAAAGGTCTCCATATATTCTCAAACACAATTTCCTTTGATTTCAGTATATATGTTATTCTTTCTAATGGAAGGTTTGTTAACATCTGTCTTAACCACTGAGTCACATCTGGTCTATGAGTCTTTTTCCATAATAGTGCAATACATTTTTTGGCATTAAGCAAACTGAGGTCTATGAATGTTCTTTCACTTTTATTAAAATTATGCTTTTCTGGGTACAGACCCAACAAAAACAATTTAGGATTCAATATGATTTGTTTTGAGATTATTTTTTCAATTGTTACCCTCACCTCTTCCCAAAACATTCTAATTTTTCTACATTCCCATACACAATGAAATAGAGTTCCTTTACTTTCCATGCATTTTGTGCATGTATCTGGTATGTTTTTGTTATATTTATTTAACTCCTCCGGTGGAACATACATCCGCATTAACCATTTGAAATGTATCAATTTAAGGCGTACATTTATTGATTTGGTTTGAGCTTCTGTACAAGCCAATTCCCATTGTTCCTCTGAAATTTCAGTTTGCAGATCTTCTTTCCAGTAGTTTAATCTTTTCAGTGAATTTTCACTTGAAGATAGTGTCAATGAGTTATAAAACTCTGAAATAATACAGTGTTGGGCAAGTTACTAAAAAATAGTAACTAATTACAGTTACTAGTTACTTCTTTTCAAAAGTAATTGAGTTACTTTACCAATTACTACATGATTAATGGAACTAGTTACTTGGAAAAGTAACTTTCACGTTATTTTTAAATGCATACTTAAATCATCTTGCACACATAGCAAGATAATTTAATCAATGGATTACATTAGGGGTTTATTAATGTCAGGCTGATCTGTTCACACTCTGACAGGCAGCGAAAAGTAAGCTAGGAGCAGGAAGACAAAAGAAGAGGAAAACAGCAGCCTTGTGTGTAGCAGAATGGAATATACGCACTCTGTTGGACAGAACAACATCACAGCGCCCAGAAAGACAGACCACGCATGTGGCACTGGAAATGAACAGGTACAGTGTAGACATACGTAGCTGCACTTAGTGAAACAAGATTGCCTGGATATGAATGCTTGGAAGACCATGGGTACATTTTCTTTTGGAGTGGGAGATCAACTCAAGAAAGGAGAGAAGCAGGAGTGGGCTTTGCAGTTAGAAAGGAGATGGCAGCAATGCTTGATGAGGAGCCGATGCCAGTCAACGACAGGATAATGACTGAGACTCCCACTACAGCGGAAGATATATGCCACACTCATCAGTGTATATGCCCCAACAATGACCAACACAGAGGAGGTGAAGGAAGAGTTCTACAGTGATTTACGTGAGACTATCAGGTGTGTACCGACTGATGACAGGCTGATACTCGTTGGAGATTTTAATGCCAGAGTTGGTTCGGACACTGAGAAATGGAAAGGAGTGCTAGGCAGTCATGGAGTAGGCAAGTGCAATGCTAATGGAGAACTTCTACTTGCACTATGTTCAGAGTACAACCTTGTGATAACCAACACTCTATTTAAGCACAAGGACACACACAAGAAGACATGGATGCACCCAAGATCCAAGCACTGGCACTTATTAGACTACATCATAGTCAGGCAGAGAGACATAAGGGATGTATTGGACACCAGAGCAATGAGAGGCGCGGACTGTGGTACTGATCATGTTATGCTGAGATCTAGATTAAGGATTTGGAGACGAAAACAGCACTGCAGGATGGGTGCAAAGCCACCACAGAAGCTAAACACTAGTGCAGTGAAAGGCCAAAAGAAGCAGGAAGAACTTACACAAGAAATGGATGAAAACGTAAAAGACTGGGACAGCAACAACTCAGAGAATGACATAGAAGAGAAATGGGCAACACTGAAGGATACAGTGTATCAGACTGTGAGTAATGTATTAGGCCACCCTGAGAGGAAACATCAAGATTGGTTTGATGAGCATGATGAACACCTGAAGAAACTACTAGAAGCGAGGAATACAGCTAGGCAGGAAAACCTACAGTGTAACACAAGGTCGAAGAAGAAGAAATACTCAAAGGCTCAGAGTGAGCTACAGAAGTACACCAGAGAGATGAAGTCCAACTGGTGGGATGAAAAAGCAAAGGAACTTCAAACTGCAGCAGGCAGGAAGGACATGAAAACATTCTTCACAGGTCTGAGGGAAATCTACGGCCCTAAACCAAGAGGATTGATCCAACTAAAGGCTATGGATGGTGAAATGGTTTTGCAGGAGAAAGACAAGATCCTGGACAGATTTGCAGACCACTTTGACCAACTACCAAATAACCCTGGAGATCTCACTGAAGAGGCTAAAGAAGCTCTAGTGCAGCGACCAGCTGTATCAAGTCTGGATGAACCACCAAATTTTGATGAAGTAATGGCAGCTATCAGGACAACACAGGATGGTAAAGCTCCAGGAAGGGATGGAATTCCAGCAGAAGTGTGGAAATTTGGTGGTGTTCAGCTGACTAACTGCCTCCACAAGCTCATCCAAGAGATATGGGATGCCCACAAGGTACCTCAAGACTGGAAGGATGCAAGTATTGTTCCTTTGTTCAAGAAAGGTGACAGGAAAGATTGTGGAAATTAACGAGGTACAGTATATCACTGCTAGCCACTGTTGGTAAGATTCTCTCACATGTACTACTGAACAGACTCAATGAACACATCTTGCAGAATGTACTACCAGAAACCCAGTGCGGCTTTATAAGTGGAAGAAGCACAATGGACATGATTTTCTGCTTGAAACAGGTTCAAGAAAAGCGTATTGAACAGAACATGCCACTTTATGTAGTCTTCATAGACTTCAGTAAAGCCTTCAATACTGTTTCGCGACAAGGACTTTGGCAGGTACTCAAGAAATATGGTTGTACAGAGAAGTTTGTCAGCCTGATCGAGGCACTCCATACAGGTATTGCAAGCAAACGTGGCAATGGACTTCCGGTTATGGCTGCCACGTAGGACGGACGTGTCTCGCTCTGCTCTGCTCCTGGAGAAAAAAAATCGGCAAATAACTCTCTCATTTGGGACAGAACGTATCCCAGCGTTTGGGCGAGGATATGTCGGCGAAGCCTAAGGCTGGAAAACCAGGAAAAGGAAAAAGCGACCCGCCGAAACAGTCCAAATTAACGGACTTTCAGGTCTGTGACGCAGCAAACAAAACTCCATATATGGCGGAGGAAGCTGGCGGCGGTGCGATGTTTGCGGGGAATGGCGCAGATGCGCTGATGGCTGCCATGAGTTCAATGAGAGCGGACTTTTCCTCTAGATTTGATGGGATTATGACAGCGTTGGAAGGAATAAGAAAGGAATTGGGTGACTGTGTAGAACGAACGGCGCAGATGGAGCTCCGTCTCGCTAGTGCTGAAGATGACGTCACCTGTCTTCAATTAAAGGTGCGCACTTTGGAAAAAAAAAATAAATCTCTGGAAGATAATATTTTGGATTTGGAATCTCGGTCGAGACAGAATAATTTGAGGCTGGTGGGTCTTCCAGAGGAATCAGAAGGTCGGGACGTATGTTCCTTTCTGGAAAAGTGGATTCCGGAGGTGCTGGGCAGCGAGGAGTTGCAATCAGCAGTGGTTCTGGAAAAAGCACATCGTATTGGCCCACGGAGAGATAAGGGACCGCCGAGGACCTTAATTATGAAGTTTCTTAGCAACAGAGACAGGATGAAGATCTTCAACGCTGCACGTGCTAAAGGAGAGATTAAACACCAGGACCAGCAGGTGCGGTTCTACCCAGATTTGGCCACAGGAATCCAGCAATTGAGGAAGCAGTTTGATCCCGTACGTAAGGAGCTGCGCAACCTTGGGATTCGTCATGGTGTAATCTATCCTGCGAGACTGCTGACCACGTATGAGGGCAGAACCCACATCTTCAAGACCCCAGAGGAGGCGCAGGAGTTCATCAAGAAGATCAAAGAAGAAGAAGAGACTGGTGGGAGCTAAGCATGAACAAAATATAAGGTAGAATAATTAAGCATTTGCACAGGCATCTGACTGACTTGAAGTAAATAGTAAGTTTACAAAATATAGATTGTATTATATATTAAAAAAAACAAAACAAAAACAAAACAAACAAAAAAAAACAACTATGATGTACAAAGTTGTTAAAAATTTTGGAGTTAAGTTGGAAAACTACAGAGGAGAGTTAATGTTACGTCATTAAAAGCAGTAGAGTTGGGGTGATTGGGAGGATGAAGAAGGAGTGGCTTAGGCTGTTCCCCGTGGGTGTGGAACGGTTGATGGCTATATCGGGAGACAGAATTTTTCTTTTGATTTTGGGGGGTTTGCCACAAGTGTGGGAAGGGGAAATTTGTTTGTGTGTAGTTTGTAGGATGAATGTTCAACCACTCATGTTTTTGCTTCTCTGTATGAGCATGTTTACACTGCAAGGTAATCCCAAACTCTCTATTGATCATGGACCAAAGTGTTAATCTTAATTTAATTTCATGGAATTGCAGAGGTCTACAAAATTTTAAAAAACTTAAACAAGTTATGAATAAAATAAAGGACATGGGTTCAAGAATTGTGTTTTTACAAGAAACTCATCTGATAGAGGAGGATGTTAAAAGAATTAGGAGTAGATGGCAGGGAAGTGTATTCACCTCTTCATTTTCATCCCGAGCCAGGGGAGTTATGACTCTCATACATAAATCAGTTCCTTTTCAGGTGAAAAATGTAATTGGAGATAAATTTGGAAGATATGTAATCATTCAAGGTTCTTTGCTATTAGAAAATATAAATCTTGTGAACTTATATGGTCCCAATATAGATGATCAGAAGTTCTTTGCTAATTTATTTCTCATCTTATCATCACTTACAGGGCAACATATAATAGCAGGGGATTTTAATTGTACATTGAATCCAGGTGTGGATAGATCAACAGGACTGGATTGTACGCACATTGGATGTAGGATGACTATTAATCATTTTATGAAAGAATTGAGATTGTTAGATATATGGAGAGAAATGAAACCACAAGTTAAAGCCTATTCTTGTTATTCCAGTACCTACAAGACATTCTCACGTATTGATTATTTTTTGATTTCCACAGAATTAAGGTCCAAGATTCAAAACTGCTTTTATGATAACATCGTGATTTCTGATCATGCACCCTGTTGTCTAATATATGTAGATAAAAAATTGACAAAGGAATCAGGTAGATGGCAATTTCAGCATAAATGGCTTCAGGATGAGGAATTTGTCAAGTATATAGAAAAACAGATAGACGAGTTCTTTGACATCAATACTACACAAACATCAGCATGTGTAAAGTGGGAGGCTTTCAAAGCTTTTATTAGGGGACATATTATTAGTTATACAGGATCAAAATCTAAGAAGACTCGAGAGGAGAGAGCTAAATTGGAACATAAAATAAAAAGTCTTCAGGAAAAAGTGTATGCAGGAAGTGACCCAAGGTTGGAGAATGAATTACTGATTTTGAGAGCTGAATACGACAAAAAATCAGCGAATAGAGCTGCCTCGAGTCTTCTAAGATTGAAACAATCTTTTTATGAACAAGGTGAAAAATCAGGAAAATTATTAGCATGGCAGATTAAACAATTGGAAATTAAAACACCAATTACCAGTATTATAAGTAATGGACAGGTAGTTATAGATCCTTTAGAAATTAATAGAGCCTTTAGAGATTACTATGAAAAATTATATGATACCAAAAATGAACCTGATTTAACAAAACTAAATGGGTTTTTGAACGAACTATCTATACCGTGTATTCCAAATGAAAACAGGGAGATATTGGAGTCTAAAATTAGTCAAGAAGAAGTTGGGCTAGCCATTGATAATATGAAATCAGGAAAAAGTGCAGGACCAGATGGTCTTCCAGTTGACCTTTATAAAAAATTTAAGAATAAATTAATAAAACTTTTTTGGAAATGGTTTTAGAAGCATTTCAAAATAATAATTTACCATCATACATAAATAATGCCTTAATTATACTGTTGCCAAAACCAGGTAAGCCCTCTAATAAATGTGAAAATATGAGACCAATAAGCCTATTAAACGCCGACCTTAAGATAATCTGTAAAATTTTAGCAAGACGAATACAAGAAATTTTACCAAATATTATTAATCGAGATCAGAATGGCTTTATAAAGGGTAGACAAGGCTTCCATAATGTAAGAAGACTATTTAATATTATTTATTTTAATAAAGAAGCACCGGATACAGCTCTCCTATCATTGGACGCCGAAAAGGCCTTTGATAGAGTTGAATGGCCCTTTCTTTTTGAAGTCCTACAAAGGTTTGGACTTGGAAATAATTTCATAAAATGGGTTCAAATAATATACAATAATGCTACAGCAGAAATCCTAACAAATAACAATATTTCAAAACCAATAAAAATCAATAGAGGATGTCGACAAGGCTGTCCACTTTCACCTTTACTGTTTACTATGGCAATTGAACCTTTAGCGATAGCGATACGTTTACATTCACAAATATATGGAATTAAAGTTGGACCAACAGAACATAAAATCTCCCTGTACGCCGATGATATAATTTTGTTTATGTCGAATCTAAAAAAATCAATTCCAACCTTGTTGAATTTAATAAAGAATTTTGGGGAAATATCAGGATATAAAATAAATAAAACTAAATCTTCAATATTAATGCTAAATGAGACCCAGAGAAATTACCCAGCCCCTGAGGTAAATCAATTCAATGTTGTAAATCAGTTTAAATATTTAGGAATCCAAATTATGCCTAAGCTAGAATCAGTCGCCAGTGTCAACTATGAAGCCTTAATGTCAGATATCAATGAGTTAACTCAGAGATGGATGTCACTACCAATGTCGATGATCGGGAGAATCAATATACTTAAAAGTAATATTTTACCTAAAATACTTTATTTATTTCAATACATTCCCTTATCACCACCTTTAGATCTATTCTCAAGAATAAAAAAAAAGTTAGTGGAATTTATATGGAACAACAGGAGGGCTAGATTACGTTTGTCCTTATTATATTTACCATTTGATCGTGGAGGTCTGAAATGTCCAAATTTTATGTTGTATTATTGGTCGGCACAACTGAGGTCTATGACATATTATTTTTCATCAAATGATCTCCCTCACTGGACTGAAATGGAATCATACAATTTACCTTTACCTCTTCCCATATTCATATACTCAGATTCGGCAAAAAAATTACAAAAACAAGTTAAAAATCCATTTGTAAAGCATATGATCAAAATATGGTGTGAAGCTAAAAACTATTTAAAAGAACCACAGTTATTGTCACAATTTAGTCCAATATGGGGTAATCAATATTTTAAACCAGGGAGAGCGGACGCTGTATTTAAAGTATGGAATTTAAAAGGGATACAAAAGATTCAGGATTTATATTTGCCATGTGCAGACAACATAATGTCTTTTGAAGAGCTGAGGATCAAATTTAATCTCAATAGAACACATTTTTTTAAATATCTTCAACTTAGAAACTTTATTCGATCAAATCAAAATAAAGCTCTCACTCGACCTATTTATTCATCCTTGGAAAAAATGATGATGAAAGATAGTAAAAGAAAGGGTATTATTTCAGAGTTTTATAACTCATTGACACTATCTTCAAGTGAAAATTCACTGAAAAGATTAAACTACTGGAAAGAAGATCTGCAAATTGAAATTTCAGAGGAACAATGGGAATTGGCTTGAACAGAAGCTCAAACCAAATCAATAAATGCACGCCTTAAATTGATACATTTCAAATGGTTAATGCGGATGTATGTTACACCGGAGGAGTTAAATAGATATAACAAAAATATACCAGATACATGCACAAAATGCATGGAAAGTAAAGGAACCCTATTTCATTGTTTATGGGAATGTAGATTAATAAGAATGTTTTGGGAGGAGGTGAGGGTAACAATTGAAAAAATAATCTCAAAACAAATCATATTGAATCCTAAACTGTTTTTGTTGGGTCTGTACCCAGAAAAGCATAACTTTAATAAAAGTGAAAGAGCATTCATAGACCTCGGTTTGCTTAATGCCAAAAAATGTATTGCACTATTATGGAAAAAGACTCATAGACCAGATGTGACTCAGTGGTTAAGACAGATGTTAACAAACCTTCCATTAGAAAGAATAACATATATACTGAAATCAAAGGAAATTGTGTTTGAGAATATATGGAGACCTTTTATTGATTATGTAAAAAATTTAAACATAACTCTTGAAGAAGAAGGTGAATGATGTGTGTGGACCTTGTAAATTCCAAACTGGTGAACATAATATGTATACTAATGTATTGGATTGTCTAGACTAAACAGAGGAGCATTGTTGAAGACTTGATTTTGTTGGTGGTTGTTGGTGTTTTTAGGGTTTTTTTTTTTTTTGTAGTACTTTAGTGTTAGTGTTTGATTGTTTGTATCATGTTTGTTAAAAAAAAAAAAGGTTCAATAAAGATATTGTGGAAAAAAAAAAACGTGGCAATGAGTGGTTCAGTATCTAAAGACTTTTCAGTAAGCAATGGGGTGATACAAGGGTGTGTGCTGGCACCTACACTCTTCTTGCTATATCTGGCAGCCATTCTTGAGGTGGCCTTCAAAGACACTTCAGAAGGAGTATACATTCAAACAAGGAAAGAAGCAGACTTGTTCAATGTGGCACAGTTTAAAGCCAAGAGCAAGACATCGATAAAGGTAGTAAGAGAAATGCTCTTTGCCGACAACAGTGCTCTAGTTGCACACAACGGGGAAGATATGCAATCTTTAGTGGAGAAATTGGCAAGAGCAGCTAGCCAATTCAGCCTCCAAATCAACATCAAGAAGGCAGAGTGCCTTTATCAACCACCAAAGTTCCAGTTATCAACATCACTACCAGAAGAGATCAGCATTGGTACAGAGCCACTAGTCAAGTGCAAGACTTTCAAGTACCTAGGGAGTACTGTTTCAGAGAATGCTAGGCTGGAGGATGAACCATCTCTCAGAATGGGAAGAGCGAGCGCTGTGTTTGGAAACTTGAGGGAGAGACTGTGGAACAATTGACATGTCTATCCGTGTGAAATGCAAAGTGTACAGAGCGACAGTACTGGCTACTCTATTGTACGGTGCTGAAACTTGGACTGTCTACAGAGTGCAGGTGAAGAAACTTCACGCGTACATGAAGAGACACCTTCGAGCCATAATGAACATCTCATGGAAAGACAAGATAACCGACATAATGGGCTGCACGGTGGCGCAGTGGTTTAGCACTGTGGCAGCACAGTTTTACCCTCGGCCGGGGGATCGCGGGGATCATGAGATCGTGGGTTCGTGGGTTCGATCCCAGCCCCCGACCAACAGTGAGCTGTGTGGAGTTTGCATATTCTCCCCGTGTTGCGTGGGTTTACTCCGGGATTTCTCCGGTTTCCTCCCGCATACCAAAAAAACATGTAGGTTTAGGGCGCTCGTGCACGCAGCGACCAGCAGCCGGTGGCTTGTCACCAGACTGCAAACCAAATCTACCTACGGGTACAAATAAGTAACAAAAAAATAAAAAATAAAAAAAAATAAAAGTGTTGAAATGAGCTGGACTACCATCAATGGAGGACATGCTAATACAGACAAACCTGAGATGGCTCGGACATGTTGAAAGGATGGACCACCGGCGTCTCCCTCAGCAGTTATTCTACTCACAGTCATGCGAAGGCAAACGCAATCCGGGTAGACCAAGGCTCAGATTTAAAGACACTGTAAAAAGAAACTTGAAGAAGTTGGACATAGACAGGAGTTCCTGGCAGCGGAAGGCCAAGGACAGAGCTGTGTGGAGGAATCTGATCAGACCTAAATGAAACAGTCATTGACGCCCACGACAGACTGCTATGATGGTGATGATGAATGTCAGGCTGAAATCAGACTGTTTCAGACAGAGCTTTTAGAACAGGGGTCACCAACCTTTTTGAAACCAAGAGCTACTTCATGGGTATCGAGTCATGTGAAGGGCACCAGCTTGACACACTCCTCTAAAATAGCAAATTGTGTATTATATATATATATATATATATATAATATAAATAATTATCAATAACTTAGAGTGGGTAACAGACAAGATCAATATTCAACACTTTATTTTTATTAATCTCAGCAATTGTTCAGATGATCACTTCTGTAACAGATTTTGAGCAGAATTGCAGCAGATTTGTTCAGTTAAAAATGTGATAAGATTTATTTAATATGAAAGTTGATTTTTCTTAAATGTTGCATAACTTTTTCAAACATGGTTCAACATAGTTCATGAATTAAAAGGGTTTAGTTTTTTATGGTTAAAAGGGACTGGTGAAAACTGGACATTTTTTTATGAAATGTAGAAGGGATCATCTGAACAATTGCTGAGATTAATAAAAATAAAGTGTTGAATATTGATCTTGTCTGTTACCCACTCTAAGTTATTGATAATTATTTATTTATGTGTGCGCGCACACACACACACACAATTTGTTATTTTAGAGGAGTGTGTCAAGCTGGTGCCCTTCACATGACTCGATACCCATGAAGTAGCTCTTGGTTTCAAAAAGGTTGGTGACCCCTGGTTTAAATCAATGAAAATTTCAGTGTGGAGCTAGAGCCTGCAGCCTGCCATTCTGGCCTGACTTAACTTGTTTGCTTCTTAGTAAAAATATTTCAAACTGGTCATGATCTGAAAATCAAAGACACAAAAGGTAATGTAATAAAATACATGTGATGACTTTAACTTTATTCATTATCACTACTTGACTAATTAAGATTATTAGAAATCAAATAAATTACATTAAGAGCCAACTTGCTCCTCCAGCCCGTTTTAATTTGTTTAATTATTGTGTATGTATGTGCCACCATCATGCGCTTTTGCAGCTTTAAGAAATTTTGTTCAGACAAAGCTAAGAAACTCAGCAGTAATTTAAGCCAAAGAAACGATCTGATGCGCTATGTTTCCAGTTAGCACAGCTTAGCATCATTAAGCATTTGCCATTTTATAATTAGACATGGTGTTAACGTTACTTACCTTGTATTAAAACGAGGTTAACGAACTATTCTCTCTGATGCAGCACGATGGGAAACGGTCCCACATCCCTGACAAACAGGAGTAGCAGCTATCTGAACCGGTCGTTTGGAGTTAGCAACCACCAGAGAGCCTAGCCGCCCATCACACAGCTGTTCAGCTGTGTGCACAGCAGGGGAGAAGTGGGGCACTGACAAGTAGTGGGTGAGGAGGTTTGTTCAAGAAATGGGAGTATTTGCATTTTAAATCACGATATAAACAATATTCTATGAAATGACAGACTTTTTTTATACTGTCATCCAATATATATCATCATCATCATCACACAGCCCTATGCTAAGGGGTCATTTTTGACAGTTTAATGCAGTTATGATTTCTTTTTGCTGTCATTTATATAATAGTAATAATGATGATAATAATAAAAACTTTGATTTATGTAGCCTGTATGAGTGAAGGAGGTCATGTTCTGAGTAGACAACCTCTATGGATATACCGTCGACAGTCAAGATTTAATGACAGCAATGCACCTGATCAAAGCAGCAACAGCAACTAGTGAAGATGGGGACAGAACTAGAAGATCATGGACATGTCATGGTGGCATATAGGTATTCTGAGGGAGGTCAGGATGACTGAGTAATAACCAGACAAGAGAAAAAAAATCACTAGTAATAACAGCTGAGCAACGAGGAAGGTGAATCCTCACAGACGTTTAAGCATGTGTAAACAGTCCACAAATGATAAGTAATGACAGATTAACTAGGTGTGATCTACAGTGAAAACAAGACTGATGAGCACAGAAAAATCAATCTGATCATGAACTGAGAAGCTCCGACATTCAGCAAGATGAATCTTTACATTATTAGCTTCCTTTTTAACGTTGATCATGGTCACTACAATTTAAAACAACATCACAAGTTTTCTCCAAGGCAAACAGTAGCCCTGTATTGGTCCAAATCATTGTAAAATAGATAGATTGATAGATAGATGTACTTTATTGATCCCAAACTGGGAAATTACAGTGTAACAACAGCATGACAGTTGACAGCCAAACAACAGAAACACACACGACAGACAAAGGGGATTACCCATGGAAAGTAAAAAAGAAACTAACACGACTATAGAATCTATATACATCATAGCTTAATATATGATGATTGTAGCGGTTTGATTAAACCCCCACAACACACAGACAGAACACAGAGACAGTCAGCTTGCACTCCTGGGTTTTTCCGCTGCACGCTGCGTTTACAGCCGTGAAGTTAAAGTGTTCATGCATCTTGTCATCTTACATATGTAGATGTGCTTTGAGGTAAATCTCCACAAAAAGACTGGTCAAACACAGCGCTCGGCTAGAGCAAATAACAGAACAGTGTAATGTGTATTAATGTCTACAGGCAGACACGTTTCGTCTGGCTCACTTCTGTGATGTTAATGGTTGCCTTTCATGCATTGTGCTCATGCGCCCTGTCCTCACTGTGACCTAGGGACTGAGATCAATATGTCTCTCAAATGCAAATGTCTTATGCCTGTTCTGTTATCTCTTTGATCATACTAACTGCTGGGGTATGTCCTTTTGATGTATTGTTGTAGTCGAGTATATATGCTGCAACTCTTTAACGCAAACTCTCTCTCAACCTCTGATCCTGCAACTGGTAGACACACACGTGTCCGCCTCTCCTTCTCTGAGAGCCGTGGGCTCGCTCCCGGCGCTCATGCACGGCGCCGGGAGCGGAGCTCGTGACGGCGGTATGATAATAAAACTTCTACTTAAAACCTCCAACAACGCCGCTTTATTGCATGCCGCCGCAATGATGACCCGTATAAACACATGAATCATCCCATTGCACAAAGAAGGACTATCAGGAGCAGAGTGAAATGTGAGGTACCAGTTAGTCTGTAAGGTGCAGTGTGGCAGCATAGCTATGACCAGAATACAACATCATAGTGAGTTATTGTACAGTGAAATTGCATGTGGCAGGAAAGATTTCCTGTACCTGGCCGTTCGACAACGAAGCTGTAGTAGTCTACTGGAGAAAGTGCTTCGCTGCCTACCTAGTGTGTGGTGGAGGGGGTGATCAGGATTGTTCATGATGGATCGCAGTTTATTTAGTGTTCTCTTCTCCACCACTGTCTCAAAGGTCTCCGGTCTGAGACCAATTACAGAGCCATAGTCAGGCAGATAGGTGAAACAATTGTTCACTTCTGGATAGAAGCAAGAAATTTGGTATAAATGTAGTCCAATAAGTCCTCTTTCATTTAAGATTAAGACCCACTTCGAATCTTGCTTGGTACTTGCATTATTCAAGATGGCGTCCAAATATGGCCGCCAAAAAACACGTTTTTACTTATAACTAGAAAATGTGAGCTTTTAGGGCATAATGTATTGTTGACTAATATAAATGTGTACATTCCGCACATTTTGAGCCCAAAATCAAGTCTGTATGACAAACGGTTCTTGAGATATAACATTTTGAAAATTGCCATAAACTGTATAATCTTAATCATATCAAAAGTTAGAGATACAAATGCTGAACAATAGTAATTGAACATTTACGGTATATGTTCATTCGAATCACATTCGAAGATCAATAATAGCATAATGAGAAACCCCAAGAAAGTTAAAAATACAAAACGCAGTCAGTGATAGGCCAAATATTATGTAATCGAGTGTAACCTCATTACAACCCATGCATCAACAGAGTGAAGTGATTGAGAAGACCTCCGCTAACCTTCTGCCTGGTGACATGCACCACCACAATAACACAGAGAAGTGCAGCTTAAATTTGCCCTGCTGCACTTGCACAAGCCCCTACATGCTTTCTTGCAACCACAGTGCACAAGCTCTTGACATACTTTGGAAGCTTCAGGGAGAGTGGTCCACTTTGGGACGAAGCCTTCCCTTGCTTCAGTCCATCCCCAATGTGTAGGACTTGGTAGATTTTGCACTGGATCCAGTGCTTGACCCCACACATAGTCACCTTGATAAGCAGCTCTTTTGATATGTTCTGTTAATGCTGCCTTTGTTAGTGGAATATTTTCAAGTGACTGCGTTCCTTGTGCAAAAAGGGTCTGACGAGCTTTGTTTACCTGATGCAGTGGGCAGGTACGACTGTACATTATTACCGTGTACCGTTCAAGAACAGCTTCATCCTCTGCTGTTATAACTTCATGAGTGAAGCTCAGTTTCCTGAATACAGGTGTCACTTCAGGAAAAACTTCCCAAGCATCAAATGCAGTCTTCTTGCCCCTGCCAGCAAACGAGGAAGTAATGTCTGAGCCACTGAAAGCATGGAAGAAGGGAAGGGCTTTGCACTTGTCAGGACCAAGGCTACCTGCCAAGCTGTTTGCTGATATGTAGGTGAAATGTTTTCCCACACCAAACGCCAGCCACAGGTCAATGTCCAGCTGATTTACATATGTAACAGCTAGAACAACAACATCTGTGTCAACTGTCCTTATCAATACACTCCTGTGGCCTTGAGCTGCACCATGGGCAACATGCAACATAAGCCTTGTATCAACTTCTTCATGATCAGTTGGATCAATGCCAGCAGAAGCCATGTCACTTGGTCTGTTGCTCACAACATTCACATCAGAAGTTGAAATAAACAAGACACCTTCCACCTCTAGAGAAGCCAGTTCTCTACCAAGGAATTGGAATAGCTCTGCTTTGTTGTCGGTGCAGCGCAAAAAGGTCTGCCAGTTACTGGGAATGACAGTGTCAGGAAGCACCCTTCTTCGGATACCTTTGCCTCGAGACACTCTGGTTGCCTTTTTGAGGCTGCAGTCAAGATATCGGGCCCACACTACATCAACACGTTTCACATCTTTAGCCTGATCAATGATGTAAGGCAAGAAAACTCCCCTTGAATACTCTTGGAAAATCTTTGCTTTACCAGGTGCAAGCATATTCACAACAGCTGCTCCATCAAAGACCTTCATGGTAACAGCTGGTAACAACTGATTTTGTGATACCCCAATGCACTGAAGCAAATCTGACTTCTTGCCTTGACGCAATTTGCCTAGAGCAGACAGTGAAGGAGGATGGGCATTGTTTTCGTGTCTGAAAAACTCCTCTATGTTTCCATCATGGGTTTGACAGGCAATATCCGGGAATATGGTGAGGATCATGTTCTTTGACTTCTCCAGTGCTTTCAACACCATCCAACCGATGATCCTGAAGGACAAGCTGCTGCGCGCAGGGGTGGACCAGCACCTGTCATCATGGATCCTGGACTACCTCACGAACCGGCCTCAGTTTGTGAGAACCCGGGACTGTGTGTCCGACACGATCATCAGTAGCACGGGGGCCCCCCAGGGAACGGTGCTGGCTCCCTTCCTGTTCACTCTTTATACTGCGGACTTCTCACACAACACAACACACTGCCATCTACAGAAGTTCTCTGATGACTCTGCGATCGTTGGCCTCATCTCCAATGGAGATGAAGCTGAGTACAGAGGGCTTATCCAGGACTTCGTGGACTGGTGCCATCGGAACTGCCTCCAGATCAACGCAAGGAAAACTAAGGAGCTGGTGGTGGACTGCCGCAGGCAAGGACAACCCCTCACAGCACCAGTAAATATACAGGGAACAGACATCGAGATGGTGACATCCTATAAGTACCTGGGTGTTCATCTGAACAATAAACTAGACTGGTCACACAATACTGACGCACTCTACAAGAAGGGACAGCGCAGGCTGTTCCTGCTGAGGAGACTCAGGTCTTTTGGTGTACAAGGGGCGCTGCTGAAGACATTCTATGACATGGTGGTGGCATCAGCCATCACTTTTGGAGTGGTCTGCTGGGGCAGTGGCATTACTGCAGCCGATAGGAAGAGACTGAACAAACTAATCAAGAAAGCTAGCTCTGTCCTGGGGCAGCGCCTTGATCCGGTGGAGGAGATAGGAGAGAGAAGGATGGTGGCTAAACTGTCATCTCTGCTGGAGTCCGAGTTCCACCCTATGCAGGACATACTGAATGCACTGAGGAGCTCATTTAGCAGCAGACTACATCATCCCAGGTGCACAACCGAGAGGTTTCGCAGGTCCTTCCTACCAACGGCTGTCAGACTGTACAACCTAAGCAGGGCTGCTCGCAGAGATAGCAAAAAGACGTAACAAACTAATAGTTTTTTGAATGCAAAAGATGCAATAGACTTACACAATGGTCCCCTCCGGCATACAACTAGGAAAGTACCGGTCGCTATGGAGAGTGAGAATATGTATGGGCACATAATCATACCATGTAGGATAACTAAGTAGACGGTTGTGCTGTTTCATCCCATCTAGCAACAATGCTCTGCACTGTGTGTGTTTATATATTTACATATTTATTCCATCTAGCTACAATGCTCCGCACTGGGTGTGTTTATGTTTATATATCTATATATTTATTCCATCTAGCTACAATGCTCCGCACTGTGTGTTTATATATCTACATATTATTCCATCTAGCTACATTGCGCCGCACTGTGTGTGTTTATATATTTACATATTTATTCCACCTAGCTACAATGCTCCGTACTGTGGGTGTTTATATATTTACATATTTATTCCATCTAGCTACAATGCTCCGCACTGTGTGTTTGTATATTCATATATTTATTCCATTCAGCTACAATGCTCTGCACTGTGTGTCTGTGTGTGTGTATATATATATTTTATAGTAATATGTACATATGTATATTAGCTGCTCTTGCTTGCTTGTTTTTTTTTCTTGCCTTCTGATTGTTGCTCTGAGTGTTGCTATCCCTGTGCTGTTGCAATCCTGGAACTTCCCTGTTGTGGGACTAATAAAGGCTTATCTTATCTTATCTAATATAGAGCTGAGCAAAAAGATTGCAATCAGATTTCAAAGCAGACACCTTAGATTGACTGACATTGTTTGTCACTTCATAAGTACCAAACAGAGGTAGATTGTTTCTTGAAACTGTGTCAGTTAAAGCAACTGTATGCTTATTCAGTCTGTTATCAACAAATTCCTGATACTGAGCAATGCCTAATTCATGCGCTGATTTCACTGCATTAATAACATGGTGAGGCATTATTTCATTGGTGTCAAGTCTAACAAGGTCATTGCTTGTCTCTTTGAAGGGATTTCCCATGTCCTCTAATGAAACTACTAGGTTACAAACATTTTTTGCAAATGCAACCTGGACACTTGGAATTTGATCATGATGCTTGAGATTCATTGCCTTGGGCTTCAACAGAGATTCTTCTAGCTCACTAACAACCCTAGCAACTTCAGGGCCAGCAACCAACCACCTTCTTAAGGCAGAAGGATCCTCAGTGATCTGGACATCCCTGTATCTCAATACTGACACTCCCACTGCTGTACCTGAAATGAACATAAGAAGTTGCATTATTGTGATTACTTGAATAAGCCATATCTCAAGAACCGTTTGTCATACAGACTTGATTTTGGGCTCAAAATGTGCGGAATGTACACATTTATATTAGTTAACAATACATTATTATGCCCTAAAAGCTCACATTTTCTAGTTATAAGCAAAAACGTGTTTTTTGGCGGCCATATTTAGACGCCATCTTGAATAATGCAAGTACCAAGCCAGATCCAAAGTGGGTCTTAATCTTATATGAAACAGGACTTATTGGACTACATTTGTGCCAAATTTCATGCTTCTATCCAGAAGTGAACGATTCTTATGAAAATTGGCCCTTATCTGCCTGACTACCAGCCCTCTTGATAATCTTGTCAAGTCTGTTGGTATCTCTGGCCCTGATACTGCTACCTCAACAGACCACAGCAAAAAAGATGGTGCTGGCGACAACAGTCTGGTAGAAAAGCTCCAGCATCCTGCTGCACACGTCGAAGGATCTCAGTTTTCTCAGGAAATAGTCTGCTCATCCCCTTCTTGTGCGCAGCATCGGTGTTGGATCTCCAGTCCAACCCGCTACTGATCCTGACACCCAGATATTTGTAGTCTTCAACCACTCCCACATCCTCCCCCCTAATCTGCAGTGGCTAAAACTGTGAAAATGTACATTTCTGTGATAACTGTGGTGCTGAGCAAAGCAGGGCACAGACATTTTTGAAGCATTTTTTCTCCTGTCCTTGGAAACGCTCCAAATGAAATATTTTTTTATGTACATTTGTGATAAATCTTACTGCAATCCTATATTGTAAATACAAACCGGATGCTGAGGTGGAGGATCATTTATAACCGTGTATATGTTACGCCGTTCAGTGAAAGTAGTCCGTTCTCTGCTGTGTCTGCTATTGGAGAGCAAAGAAGGGGAGCTGACCAGTCAGGGCTACGGTGGAGTGTAATAGATGCATGTTTAGAGCCAGTTTTCACTGTCTATAAATACTGAAACTTCACAGGCATAAAACAAATTTCACAGGGCTTTGTTAGCACTATATTTCTACAATTTCAACTGAAGAATGTGTGGCTGATGCAGCATTGCATCGCTGGATAGCACTTTGCTTTGTAGACTTGTTTGGTGGAGGAATACAGTGGTAGCACTGTGCTAGAAAAGTTGGCTAAATATAAGGCAGTCTGCTTCCTGGAAGATATGCTCCAGTGACTGCTGTAAAAAGAACATTTGAAGACTGATGAGATCTTATCAACTGAAATCTCTGTCTTATGTGCTTCTCTGAATCTCTGGATCCACATCACTTTCTTGGATTTATAAACAAATCTCCTGGTATATTCATGGTTCCCAGAGGATACATATGTCCAGTAACTACCGTGATAAGAATGTTTGGCCAACGGGCCAACTGTTTTATTTCAGTTTCTGGACATGTGATAGCTGGATTGTCTCAAATTTTAAAATAAATCTGGACTTTCATGGTTCACCAAAGTCTTGAGTCATCAAGACTTTGGTGGTCTGGACCACAGTGACTTTCCCATGTTAATGTGTGAAATGGTTCAATAACAGCATATTGGAATAGAGTTCATAAAAACAAATTGTTCATGATGTCCATAAGTCTGGGTAATCATGACTTTTCTGATCTGGACTTCCAGTCAGGTACCATATTTTATCTTTTTCAACAGTCTTTTGAAGAATTTTTATTGAAAATTATTAACACATTCATGGTTCAAAGAGGATGTCTCTCAAGGAACTGTGATGCAAGAATTAAACATCTGAACATCTGCAACATGGATTGTCAGAACTTTTCTTTGAAGTTTGAACTTTGTGACAACTTTTGTTAAGTGGCATCATCCATTGTCATCATTGTGTAAATTAATAATGACAGTTTTTGGGTCTTCATTGCTGTCCAACACTTTTCCTTGAACTTGGCCTCACCCTTTTATTCAAGTGAAGTTTTTTTTATTTATTTTACAAAAATCTCTGAGAATGTTTCTAATTTTGGTAATATGGGGGATCCATGCTGTGGTATTCATCTCAGACTGAAAGACATGGAGATGCAGTAATTTCCTCTGACGGAAGAGCATGGGGATTAAAGGGCTGGGGGACAAAGGGAATTGTCATGCGGGAATGAATTGTAATGCAGGACCTCGGGTAGCAGGGATGTGTGAGTGTTGTGATATAAAAGAGAGTCCCTGCTACATGAGGTTAATGTTTTCTGATTCTGGAAGATGTGAGAGAGTGAATAAAGTTCATCTGCTCTGAATGCTCGGCCTGGTTATTCCTCTCTCCACAGTAATTAAAATAGTGCAGGAACACTGGGACTGAAAAGTCCACCTCATTCTGACAGTGTATACAGTCCTGTGAAAAAGTATTTGCCCCCTTCATGATTTCTTATATTTTTGCGTATTTGTCACACTTAAATGTTTCAGATCATCACATTTTAATATTAGACAAAGATAATCTGAGTAAATACAAAATGCAGTTTTTAAATGAGTTAAAACAAGCTGTCCAAACCCACCTGGCTCTATGTGGAAAAAGTAATCCCCTCCCCCTCCCCCCATTACACCATGATTACTGACAGATCAATTGAATCAAGAAATCACTTCAATAGAACCTGTCTGACAAAAGGTCTCAAAAATCAACACATCATGCCATGAGCTGAAGAAAGTCCAGAACAGATGAGAAACACAAACCCAGAACAACATCTAAGGAACTGCAGGCTTCAACTGGTCCATGATTCAACAATAAAAGAGAGACTGGGCAAAAGTAGCATCCATGGGTGAGTTCCATAAGAACACAAAGGCGCATCTCATATTTGCTAAAAAAAACATCTTGATGATCCACAAGACTTTGTGGCAAATATTCTGTGGATTTACGAGACAAAAGTTGAAGTTTTTGGAAGGCATGCATCCCATTACATCTGGTGCAAAACTGACACAGCATTTCACGAAAAGAACATCATACCAACAGTCAAACACAGTGGTGGTAGTGTCATGGTCTGGTGCTGCTTTGCTGCTTCAGGACCTGGACAACTTGTCGTAATTGATGGATCCATGAATTCTGCTCTTTTCTAGAAAATCCTGAAGGAGAATGTCTGGCCAGTTCATGACCTCATGTTCAAGCCCTCCAGTGCAGCAGAATTAAAACAGTTCTTCAAAGAAGAGTGGGCCAAAACTCCTCAACAACAATGGAAAAGACTCATTGCCAGTTATCACAAATGCTTGATTGAAATTGTTGCTGCTAAGGGTGGAACAACCAGTTATTAGGTTTAGGGGGCAATTAGTTTTTCACATGGGGCCAGGTAGGTTTGTATAACTTTTTCCCCCTTAATAAATAAAATCACAATTTACAAACTGCATTTTGTATTTACTCAGGTTATCTTTGTCTAATATTAAAGTTTGTTTGATCTGAAACATTTAAGTGTGACCAGTATGCGAAAATATAAGAAATCATGAAGGGGCAAATACTTTTTCACAGCACTGTATGCAGGGGCGCTGAAAAGTTCATAGACTGACTAAGAAGGAGTTAAGCTACAGCAACAAAACTAGTCATGCATTAAATTCAGCTGTTTCTGATGCTGACTGCATTGTTTCTTTTCAGATACACTCGTGCTGAAATGAATGTTTAAAAAAAAAATGAACACTTGGTCAAATTTGACCACTGCATCATGGTCAGCCTATGAACTTTTCAGCCCCTCCTTGTAGATCAGGAATGTATGGAGGGAACTTGTATCTTTGACTTTTTGTCTCATTTAATCAGTCACTCGGGCTCAATGATGACTCAGTAATTTATGCCACTCGCACTTCACATCAGTTTGATTTTTCCTAAACTGATGTACGCAGAAGACATTTCAACATGGCAATCACCTTGGAAACAATGATTCAGTTTATGGATAAATTTAAATCTCAAAATGATGTTCGTCAGCAGACGTCAACATTCATTTCAACAGAGATGTCCAGGCATTTCTAATATGTATTCTTCTACTAACATAGGCTCTCTGCTTGTTTAACCCCTTGCACTCTGGTCAAGTTCCTTAAAAACGCCTAAAAATAACGTACCCAAAGTAAATCAAAAGCTGTTCTTCAACCCTTTGCAACATCTTCATGGGGTTGGTGTCATTTAAAAGAAAACACTTTGAATTTTTTGGCAAAACAGTCATAATCTCTCTAAGTGCTCCTGCCACTAACAGTCATCTAAACATACTGAACTTGAAGAAAATAAAGTTTGCCTGGGTGTTTTTTTTTAGATACAAATGCTTGCAAATAACACACAGCTGTCAGATACTGGCTGGAAAATGCAACAGAAATGTAGAACCAAGTGTTATCCAGCTGAGGTCCAAATTTTGTAACAATACCACAAAAAATGAATATATTACACAGCTTTTTTCTCAGGTTGTTCCCAGGCGTTTTTGAACTGTGCCAAATTGTGCCAAATGGCACAGTTTGGAAAAATGTCTGTAACTTTTGAATGATTCAACATAGAAGCTTCATCTTGGGCTCAAATGAAAGGTGACGCTCAGGGCTGTGTGTGTGTGTGTGGGGGGGGGTTGTTTATTTATTCATGAATGAATGAATGAACAAACAAGCCCCCCACACACAAAGAAGCATGCCACATAAAAAATGTGTGGCCTTTTTTTACAAGAAAAAATAACCTACATTGCACTAAAAATTATACTAAAATATCTGCAATGTAGAGGATAACAACTCCCCCCCTCCGCTGCAGAGGAGCGCGGCGCACAAAAAACGGTCCGTCAACGGTCCGTCATGTGGCGATGACGCACAGTTGTAATCACCGATCGGTCAAAAGTCATTTTTATTACTATTTTCAGTGATAAAGAATAATTTAGCTTATAACACTTACCTGTCAACAACAGCAGTGTCGCTGGCGAACATCTGTTCCTCATTGTCAGACGAACATGAAGCTGGTCCGGTTGATACGGACTCGTGGTTCTGGTCACGCGACCCGGTCAAGCCATGATTCCATGATTGCGGTTTTGCGCTTCCATGATTGCGGTTTTGGCGAACGATTTTTCAAAACAAATAAGAACAGTAGTAATAAAAAAAGACTGGGAAACGCTACCGTTACACACAGCGGCTTGCACAAAACAAATTTTACGCACGGGACGCACGCTTTCAATCGTCGAACTTCTGTGCTTCAATTGGCTCGTTGTATTCGCAGCCGTTGGTAGGCGGGTCCTTCTTGCTAGGTTTTCAGTCATTGGTTCTTCAAGGTTTCAGAAACCCAATTCAAGGCTCTTATTAGTCGAATGAGAGGTCAATCAAATCTAAACCAATCAAAGCACTCCTTTGGCTTTCTGTTTGCAGCTGTGTCTGTAGTAGAACGGAAATGCAGCTTTTTTTTTTTTTCAGTGCGCACTGAGACACACAGTACGCACGAGGACACACTAGGACGCAGAGACGTGACCGCCCGCAGTATCCCGGAGTGCAAGAGGTAAATTCCAGTTTTAATTCTTTAACTGACATTTTAACTGTGAGATAAAGAAGCATTCAGAGTGCAGATGAGAATTTTGCTTGGAGAAACCACCCCTTGTTCAGCATTTAGACCAGAGAAGTTTGATTACGCCCACCCCCACCTTCTGTCTGTTACCCGACTTCCAAATGATCTTGCCGCCTTTCAGCGTTCATTGTTAGCAAGGGGAAGTCGCTATCTCGTGCTGTGGGGTTGAAATGGATGCTGTTGTTGGCTTTGTATAGCAGTTGACTGTTTTGGGGGCATGTTTTTCTCTTGGGATTTTCCCCTATGATCTACATTTAGACACTGCCTCAGAGGGGCTTTCTAATGTTCTCCTTCCAGGCAGGTGTGTTCTAGTGTTGACGAGCATCCCAGTTTGACTCCCTCAGACACACTCCCAAAGGGTTTTCTGGCCTTGAAGGCATTTGGCCCAGAGTGAAGGTTTACCCCTGTTCCTATATGTTTGCTTTAGTCTATTCTTGTGGCTGCTGACTGTGTTTATAACCACTGCAGTGTACACTGTCAGATATAAAGACAGAGGAGGGTTGTAATATGAGATGAACACATTTTTGATTTCTTGATGACTGGATTGTGTCTGCATGGATTACCAGGTCAGCCAGCTGGTGTTAAGGGTACGGCCTGAACCAGGGGTCTGCATCCTGTACTATTCATGGACCCACAAAAATAACTGAGCCGAAAAACTGCAGTAAAACAGCAGAATTACAGCTGCAATCTGGCATGACATCGGGATTAAAAGGTGTTTTGTTCTTGTAAATTTCCATGTTTTTATTGTAAATCTGTTACCTTTTTCCTCACAAAATTCCATCTTTTTCTGGCAAATTTTTGATTGTGTCTTTTTCTTTCTTGGAAAATTCTGTGGCCGTTTTCCTCATTAAGCTGTCATTTTTTTTCGAAATTTGTTATATTTTTGGCATAGCATGGCATGCCATTGGCATGGCACTTGGTGGTGGAATGAGGAGGTACAGGAAAGTATTCCAAGGAAGAGGTTAGCAAAGAAAGTGGGATAGTCAGGGAGATGAAGAAAGTAGACAGGAGTATTAAGAATCTAGACACATAACAAAAAAAGTGGCAAAGGAAAAGGCATATAGTGAGTTGTATGAGAGGCTGGACACTAAGGAAAGAGAAAAGGACTTGTATCTGTTGGCCATACGGAGAGATCGAGCTGGAAAAGATGTACAGCAGTTTAGATTGATTTAAGGACAGAAATGGTAATGTACTAACAAATGACAAGAGTGTGTTGGGAAGGTGGAAGGAGAGCTTTGAAGAGCTGATGAATAAAGAGAGAGGGTTAATTGGCATTAAACTGGGGATTCTAAATTGTCCTTAGGTATGACTGTGAGAGTGAGTGGTTGTCTGTCTCTCTGTGTTGGCCCTGCCATGGACTGGCGATCTGTCCAGGGTATACCCTGCCTCTCGCCCAAAGATGCTGGCATAGGCTCCAGCCCCCCCGCGACCCGAAAAGGATTAAGCCGAAGAAAATGGATGGATGGATGGAGAGGAGGATGGATGGAGGAAAGATTCTTCTCTTCTTTTAGATTTGATTGGCGGTTGGCAACCAGCTTACAGGTGCATTACCGCCACTGACTTGATTATCATCACTCTATATCTTTGTATAAGGAGTTCTTATAAGGAGTTCTGAACAACTCCTAATGTGTGAAAAAATTATCCGTCCTTGGACTGTGTCCTTGGTGGTGTCGACCAGCTAGTGAACAAGGAAGTCCCAAGGATTATCAAGGCAGAAGTGAGGGCAGCTTTGAAGAGGATGAAGAATGGAAAGGCAGTTGGTCCAGATGACATACCCGTGGAGGTATGGAGATGTTTAGGAGAGATGGCAGTGGACTTCTTAACTAGATTGTTTAACACAATCTTGGAGAGTACGATGATGCCCGAGGAGTGGAGAAGAAGTGTTTTGGTACCAATTTTCAAGAACAAAGGTGAGCAACAGTACGGTTTCATGCGAAGAAAGAGTACTACAGATGCAATGTTTGCTTTAAGAGTGTTGATGGAGAAGTATAGAGAAGGTCAGAAGGAGTTGCACTGTGTCTTTGTGGATCTAGAGAAAGCAGATGATAGGGTGCCAAGAGAGGAAGTGTGGTACTGTATGAGAAAGTCAGGAGCGGCAGAGAAGTATGTGAGGGTGGTGCAGGACATGTATGAGGACAGCGAGATGGTGGTGGGGTGTACTGTAGAAGTGACAGGTGGGTTCAAGGTGGGGGTGGGATTACATCAGGGATTGACTCTGAGCCCCAACTGCCAATCAAATCAAAAAGAGAAGAAGAGCCCCTTGTTTGCCATGGTGATGAACAGGCTGACAGACGAGGTCAGGCAGGAGTCTCCGTGGGCCATGATGTTTGCAGACAACATTGTGATCTGCAGTAAGAGTAGGGAGCAGGTAGAAGAAAACCTGGAGAGGTGGAGGTATGCTCTTGAGAGAAGAGGAATGAAAGTCAGTAGAAGCAAGACAGAATACATGAGTGTGAATGAGAGGGAGGCAGGTGCAACGGTGAAGATGGAAGGAGTAGAGGTAGTGAAAGTAGATGAGTTTAAATACTGGGGGTCAACCATCTATCTATAAATGCAAGAAATCTCTGTCTGACTGTGTGTCTGTTTCTCAGATATCTCCCAAACTGTTCATTAGACTGAGCTCAGATTTTATAAGTGCTTTGCTGAGATTACAAGGGTGTGCATCCCCGTATGGAGTTGCTCGGTCAAAATATGTAATTTTTATCAAAAGTTTAGCCACCACTCCGTTTCCTCATTCTCTGGCATCTAGAAGTGTGGGCGGGGTTTCGGATTGACTGATTGGATAATACGCTGCATCACAACCAGTCACCAGAGTGCTCCGTTAAAAAAACAAGGAAGTGAAAATTGACAAATTTGACCAGAAAAAGAGAATACTGCAGACTTAATGTTTAAAAAATTATACTATAATGTCATTGTGGTTGTGTAGCTCTAAAGGATAATTTGGCATATGTGGAGAACACGAGGTGTGTGGGTGTGCTGGGGGAAGGGGGGGCAGCAGCCAGATCGCCTTACCACAGTCCTTTGCAGGGAAGCCCAGCCTGCCCGGTTAACGAGAGTCTCGGCTGCTGCTTCACCTGTGTGCCACCACTGTCCTTTGCAGCACTGTGGGTTCAACATGGCACTGCTCCCAGTGTGCTTGCACAGCTGTCTAAAAAATTAAAAGTTAATAATAGTACCACCATGACTGTGGAGCAGAATGGCCAGATCAATTGCATATCATATGCACGCTTTGACTAAATGATGACTGTGACCAAACACAAAAACGCCCAGATAACGAAATAAATAATTTTTTATTTACTGACAAATAGGCAACACTGATGCAGCAGTTGCAGCCACAACGGGTCATTCTGCTGTGTATGTCTATGTTGGGTGTTTTGCATTTATAATATTGCTAAAATATAAAAGGATGCACTACAATGGGTCTCAAATATTTGTAAACGTGTCCTGTTATAGTGCTGGCTGAGTTTGATGATGCACTATAAACTACACATATAAACAAAAACAATTATACTGGTCACTGAACAACTCCCATTCCCCAAAGTGTGAGATACACCACCTATGAATCAAAGTCATAAAAGATCAGACAAATAAGTCTGACAAACAGATAAACAAGGGTTCTTAAACAGTCGCTAATATTGGCTGTCCCATTCAATTTCAGTAACTCTGTAATTAATATTCACACAGTCAAATAAATTGTAATATTCAGTCCCTTTCATATTTGTCAAAGTCTAACATGCGTTATTGCCAACATATAGGCTGCACCTCTGTATTCCACTTCCATTTTTGGTAAATTTGGGGATTTTCCCTCATAAAATAGCAACTTTTTTTCTTTAATAGAATATTTTTTCGTCAATTTTCAGCTATTCTCATAAATTTACATTTTTCTCTGTAAATTTATGACCTTTCATTGGTAAAACTGCAGTATTTCTTGTATGAATTTATTACATTTTAACTCTCAAATTTGTTTCCAGTAAATTTGTAATTTCTTTTCCAGAAATTTTGTGGATTTTTTTTTCTCACAGATTTGTGGGTGTTTTTATCAGAAAATTTCATAATTGTTCCTTGAATTTGGCAGATTTGTTTTGTATAATTTTTCACTTGCTCTCATTTTTTGCTTTTTAGGATATTTTTTCTCATTAATGTGCAGCCCCTTTTTCTTGTAAATTCTGGAGTATTTTCCCAAGGGCTCAGGAGCCACTATCTGTGGGCAGAAGAGCCACATGTGGCCCCAGCACCGCAGGCTGCAGACCCCTGGCTTAACCACTGCAATTCTTTAAAAACTGACTATTGGACACTGACCCAGCCAGTGTGTCCATGTGGGCCCCACCACAGGTTGAACTGGACTGTCTTCTGGGTCCATGTGGGTTTGCCTGCGGGTTCCATGTTGGCCCCATCTGCGTTTGCCCATATGGACTTTACCTGTTTACCTATTTTCAACTTATTTTCTCAAATTTGCTATTTTCTTGTGTGACTTTTTTCTTCTAATTTGATAAATTTTTCTTGAAAATTTGAAACTTTATCTTAAATTTGCAACTTTTTTTTTACTGTAAACTTGCAACTTTTTCCTCATAAATTTGTTTTTCTTGGAAAATTGTGACTTTTTTTCATGCAGATTTGCTAACTTTTTCTTGTAATTTTGGAACTTTCTCATAAATGTATGACTTTTTTAATGTAATCTTGCAGCCTTTTCTCATAAATTTGTTGCTTTTTTCCTTGTAAATTTTCTGTTGTAAATTTGTGTTTTTCCCATGTTTTTGTGACATTTTTCTTGTAAATTTGGAACTTTCTCAAAAATGTTAAACTTTTTTTTTACTGTAAACTTTTCGCTGATAAATTTGTAATGTTTTTCTGGTAAATTTTCAATTTAATCATATATTCACTACTTTTTTGCAAATTTGCAACTTTGTCAATGTTTTTCTTATAAATTTGATTTGTTTTCTTTTAAATTTGAAATTTTTTCTCTTGTAAGTTTGTAACACTTCAAGTAGTTTTAGAATTTTTTTCATGTAAATTTGCAACTTTTTTCTACTAAATTTTCACTTTTTTCCCTCATAAATTTATGAATTTTTTCCTAGTAAATTTGTGACTTTATTCTCAAAACTCATCTAGGACCTTTATGCTTTTCTAATTTTAATCTAAGTTTTATTTAACCGGGCAAAGAGTTTAAAACACATTCTCATTTACAGTGGTGACGTTGCAGAAGGAAAGCCTGTTGAGGAAATGGGGCTGAGGGGGGGCTAAGTGCAGCACAGCCCCAACAACATTCCAGCGCTCTCACTTCATCAGTCACAGCAGGCAGAAGCCAAGAAATATCCGTTCAGAGTAGCACAACACAAACAATGCTGACTAAGAGCAGTGCCAGCCAGCGTCACAACAAGACCATCACACAGTGTGCAGAACACGCAAACAGGAAGAGAGAGAAGCTTCAAGCTCGTTTTTGACATTTGTTTTATTTGTCAAAAAATGGCCATAACAGAGATCTCGAAAGCTGACTTTTGCATGAATTTGCCCATTTTTTTTGTATCAGTTGTATCTACAGGTATGCACGGGCATGCATAGGTGTGCACTAGTTAGTTTAATTAGGAAAACATTCACACAAATTTGCAAGAAAAAAGTAAATTTGTTTTTGCAAATGATTAAATATTTTATGAGCAACAGGGTAACAAATTTATTATCAAAAGCACTGCAAAATTTTGACAAAAACTCTGTTAATGCTGATGCTGTCATGCTGCCTGTAATTTTTCTGATTTACCTTCACTCTCAGGCTCAGATGTTTCTGTGGCGCCATACAGATGTTTTTTTTTTGTTTTTTTTTTTTACAAAAATCACTCAGTGGCTCTCTGTGAAGTACAGGTTCTGTGATCTAGGGTATTGAAAAGTCTTTTTCCCTTTTACTCTTGTATCCAAAAAGCTGAGTGTGTGTTTGCACCATTCATTGATACTTCATTAAGATTTTACAGTTGAGGTGTCTCAGTAAACACACTGTACGGACTCCTCCCACCAACTATTGATACAAACAAAAAAAACAAACCAAAGAAACTCGACCCCAAGCATTGTGTGGCTCATTTTCAGTTTTGCTCCTCCTGGACTCCTGTTAGGTTTCTGTCTTCTTCAGGACTCCTTGTTGACACGTCCATGTGCTCACATTCCTCCAGCCTCCATGTGCGTCCACGGCCATTCAGTCTGGATGGAGGTGAACAAAGATCTGATAACTGCTGGAACAAATGTGTGGGGGAGGCTCTCACTGGATGCCAGACATTTCTGTGGAGCTTGGTGGGGTTTGCCTCATTTTACTGCTTTATGAAATGAGATGAATCAGTTTAAAGTCGGTTTCAGGGTCAGATCAGGTGAGTTCAGTTATTCAGTGTACAGCACCAAATTAAAAAGCTTATCAAGTAAAACTGAAGACTTTCTCCATTTAAATATGTGACATTTTCCCAATGAAGTTACAAGCTTTTTATTCATAAATTTTGATATTTTGGGCTTAATCTTCTGCTTTTCTCATAAAACTGTCTTATCTAATTGTTACCCTTTTCAGGTCAAAATGCTGCCCTTTTCATATAAATTTGTAACTGTTTTCTAATAGAATTGTGGCTTTTTGGGGTAAATGTGTGACTTTTTCTTGCCAGTTTATCTTTTTTTCCCCCCTAATAAAATTGCAACATTTTCCTTAAATTTCAAGAATGTTTTTTCATAAATTTTCAGCTGTTCACATAAATTTATTATGTTTTTCTTTGGAACTTTAGTAGCTTTCATGGGGAAAATTGCAGTATTTTTTAAACAAATTCATAATTTTTTCTCATAAAACTCCCAACTTTTTCTACTAAATTTGTGACTTCTTTTCTAGAGTTTTTGACTTTTTTTTTTGAATTTGAGTGTTTTCCTCAAAAAATTGCAAAATTTTTCTCAAAATTTGTGAGATATTTTTTTTCACATTTTCTCATTTTCTGCTTTTTCTCATGAACATGTGACCTTTTTTCTTGAACATTTATTGCTTCTTTTCTTGGGAATGTATGTTTTTTTTTTTTCAAGACCTCAAGGAGCCACTATCTATGGGCAAAAGAGCCACATGTGGCCCCTGATCCACAGGTTGCAGACCCCTGGAGTAAACAAAGAGAATGAATACCTGTGTGCTTGTCACTGGGATGAGGCAGTGGATTGGCCTCTGTGTGGCGGTTTGCCTTGGCTTTCATTCAGCGTCGGGCTGCCTGTCTCCTCCCAGCTTTGGGCTGCACGGTGGCGCAGTGGTTAGCACTGTGGCAGCACAGTTTACCCTTGGCCGGGGGATTGTGGGGATTGTGGGATCGATCCCAGCCCCCGACCAACAGTGATCTGTGTGGAGTTTGCATGTTCTCCCCGTGTTGCGTGGGTTTACTCCGGGATTTCTCCGGTTTCCTCCCACATGCCAAAAACATGCATGTTAGGTTAATTGGCTGTTCTAAATTGTCCCTAGATATGTTTCCTATAGGCCCTTAGAATAGAGGGTTAGTATTAATGAAAGCGCTTTGAGTGGTCTTTGTGACTAGAAAAGCGCTATATAAGTGCAGGTTAGTTAGTTAGTTAGTTAGCTGTCCTCGCTGTAGCTGTAGCCGTAGCTGTAGCTGTAGCTGGCTGATCTTGTGTAATCTCGCAGTCTCACACACTAACCTTCATGGGCCATGGCACCCTCGCCTGGACTGGTGACACCACTGCACTTCATTGAAAAGGACTGCGGGATATTAAATTATGTGAGAACTAATTTAATTTGGTCGACTAAGTTCTTATCGACAAATAATCAGTAGCCGATTGACATCCTTTCCCTCGACCAGCAGAAGCATGTGGGTCACTGTGAGCAGCTAGATTGGGCTGCAGTTCATGGATCCCCAAGTTTGGGCATTTTTGGAACATTACATAGATCTCCTTTAAAGTGGCCGTCAACTGCACTTTTCCCACATTTTAACAGCTCACTCATGTCTTAATGAAATGTTTGTGACATATTTTCTTCACATTTTCTTTAATTTTTTAATTATTAAAGCAAATTTGTTTTGTATTTTTCCTGGCTTCCTTGAAACGCTCTGATTTAAAACTTGTCACTTTAAGAAACATCCTTCACCTATTCATCTCTGCCCTACCTCTTACATTAGTTAGCCATTAGCTGACTAGCTTCTAGCTCAGATGACCAGTGCTTGTTCACTGATCCACAGTCGATGGGGTGTCTCATGTGACTCCCAATAATTTTGCTGTGATTCCACAACAAATTGCCAGCAGTGCGTGCTGAGTGGCCCCCCTGATCGCCGCAACCGACCTGGCCCAGGACCTGAGGTTGCTGGCCAAAGCGAAGCTTGCCGAGCCATGGGATCTCAAAGGGCAGTGTCTTGCTCTGCGGGACGCCGCTCCGCTCCCGCAGCCAGCCGGGGGACGCCTCGTCATGAGGCAGTTCCCCTACACTGCCCACAAGACCGGAGCAGTCATGCGGAGCCCCGGAGGATGGTGGGGGAGCCATGAGAGCCAGCAGCTTCGGGTTGTACCCGTAGGTGGTACCTACACCGAGCCAGGTCAGTTGCCACAACCGGCCTGCTGGTGCTGCCAATTTGCTGTGGCATCACGGTGAAATTATTGGTAGATGGGCTGGAGTGACGCAAGTGGACTGTGGACTGGTGAAGCAGGTGGTAACAGGGATGGCTACCAGGGTGACTAAGATCATACCTCCTGGTACCAGTGTTATCTGGGGGGGGGGGCTAATGGCTCAGGGGCTAATAGGCTACCTTTAGCACCCCTTCCATCTATGTGACGGACAGCTAGGTGGGCCAATAATAGAGCAGTGGGCAGGTCTCAAGAACGACAGTGGGTTGGCTTCATCAAATCATGACGTGTACGATTTACCCAGAAGAGTCAAAAACGTTTCTGGGGGGGAAAAAAAATAAAATGAGATAAAGGCTCTGTGTGTGTGTGTGTTTTTTTTGTTATGTTTTTTTTAAGAGAATTTGCTGTTTATATATATATATATTATAATTACATGACCAATAGACACATTTCAGATGGTTGAAACCTACAAAAACACACCATTTTCAGTCAGTGATGCCTTTAAAATATGTAAATGTTGATCATTCCAAAAGCAGAGTCAGTCTTAGTTTCTTTTTTGTTGTTGTTATTGTGAGCCCTGTTGAAGTGGCCTCATCTTTCAAACCGTCGATCACTCTGTATTTGTAGTAGTGATGGTGTGAGGTTGGTTGTCATGGCAACACCCATCCTCACAGGAACAGGCATGAATAGGAGCATTATTCTGGGAATCGACTCTCTGCACGGAGCAAAGTGATGCCCTTGAGTGTTGCCTTTTTTGGAGGGCCTTGAGATGATAGCGGCGTGGTTGCTGCGGTTTGGCTGATAAGGCCCCTCTTGCCGTCAAGCCTCTCCGCTGCAGCTGTGCTCGGGCCATTATTTACTGGACAGCATTTACAACCGTCCCAGGATTTGTCTCCTATTTTTCACCATTTATCTGTCACATGCACCCTCCTCTCTGCTGCCACGGTTACTGAAGTTCACGGTCTGTGTACATGTCGTTCTGGTATCTTGTTTTAGGGGCAGAAGTTAGATATCCCAGTTAGAGGCAGTGTCTGTGTTTGTTACTCCTTTTCCATTAAGAACAAAGGCTGTTGGGCAATTTGTAACTTGAAGTTGGTAGAAACCAAAATGATACATTCAGATTTCCCTGTTTTATTTTATAGTTGTACAGCACACACAGCATCTGAAGTAGCTTTATCTGCTTATCTGCAAAATTACAGCTTTGTATTATTCTGTATTATAAGATCAAATTAATTAAAAGATATAATAACCCTAGACCTGTATCATTAATTATCATTAGATAGTCGTGCCTTATTTTTTGTTTTACCACATAATTTGTTGCCTAATCGCATTTAATACTACCATACAGGGACAAAAGAAATACCTGTTGATACCGGTTTTCATAAAGACTTTCTGTATCACCTTCTGTAGCACTTGTTTCCATGGTAGCTAGAGGCACAACAAAAGAACGTGAGGCAGTGGGGAATCGGTCAGAGATTGGGAGATGGGCTTCTAGGATGTGCATGAAGTGGCTGTGACGGATTGCTATGGTTGGACACGCTACATGCCATTCCTCCATCGAGGTCCCAATTCATGCTCTTCAGCTTTCATATATTTAGCCTCTGGAGCACTAAGGCTGTCCAATTAAAAAACTGTTGTGTGCCAAGTTTAAGATGCTCTCAAAATAAATGTAAGACACAGCCATGAAAGCTGCTCTGTTTTCTTTAATTTGGATAATATTGGTGTATTGGTGGAGTTCTGAATGCAAAAACAGTCAAGTTTGTCACACTTAAACTATGTTGTACCAAAGATTATTTGCTCACAAATTCACACATTTACTTAAACCACACAATTACTTAGAAAAAAAGATGTAATAAAATGCTTTTGATATCACAATATTACTGAATAAGTGGATCTGTTTAAAAAAATGGTACAGACAGGTGGGTCGTAACTAGGGCAGCAACAAACGATTGTTTTGGTGCTAGACTAATCTAACAACTATTTTTTGGTTAGTCAACTAATGGCGATTATTTTGATCATGTCCACCAGCTCTGCTTCCTGTTGGCACGGCTCTTGTTTGGGCTCCAGTGCATGTCTGTCTTAGCCTGGGTCAAAGAAAGATCCAATTCTGGAGCTCGGATCAGGCCCAAATTTTTTTTTATCATTTTATCCCACCGGCCTCCAGAGCCTGCCCTGTGAATTTGAGCCTCCAACTCCCAGCAGTTATACCTTTTCCACTTCTGTGTTCATTTAATAGCTCCCCAATTGTCATTCAATAAAGATTTCCCCTCCTAAAGTTTCACATATCTGGGGAGGCTGAAATTCAGAGATGCACACTCTCATAATGTATCACACATATCAAATCTGAGGTCATTGTGACAAACGGTTTGAGAGATGTGAGGAACACATACACACACAGAATCGTTGCATTTGTAGATAGATGCACTAATGTTGAGAATGAGAGCTGATATTACCACTACAAAAAGAGGGAAGATAAGAGAGTAAGCCACTCCTGTAATTCACTTATTTAGTGCACTTAACACGTTGGCCAGCAGAGCTGAAACAGCTCAGCCATCAGCAGCTGTCATCCAAGAGAGATTATTGTCTAACAGGTAAAAAGCAGCACATGTTAGCAGTTTAACGAGTTTTCTAAAGCTGAGACAGTCGCTCATTGAAAATAAGAAGTGCTAGATTTTCTTGCTAAAACTCGCTAACCTTACCAGTGCGGTAAATGGTAAAATGGCATTCGCTTACATAGTGCTTTTTACTCATCTCTGGATGACCAAAGCGCTTTACAGATCCAGCTATCCACACATTCACACGCTCGTGGCGGTGGCACTGGCCTGACCCACCAGGAGCAACTGGGGGTTCAATGTCTTGCTCAAGGACACTTCGACATGCATACTGCAGACAGAGCAGGAATCAAACCCCTGACCCTCCTATCAGTAGTTGGCCACACTACACCTGCGCCACAGCCGCCCTGGTATTTATTAGTGGCCCAATTTCAATCATCACCGGGACGGAGCACAGCAGAGACCCCCTGGTAGGTAGCTGAGTCAGCGGACAGAGCGGAGGGAGGAGAATGGATACGTCGCTGAAGTACTGATGTGATGATGACAACTTTGCTTTATAGAGTTTGCATTTAACTTGTTTCAGTTGTTTATTTTCGGTAAAATGCTCCCATACTTTGGAAAGTTTTGGCCTTTTCTCTGTGATTTTCTCTCTTCTGTGTCACCATGATGCGCTCCTCTCCTTTGCTGGAACAGTTAAACTGAACATTTTCGCGGCATGCATATAAACTTTAAAATTAAATGGTCCGTCGACAATAAAAATCTGTGATGACAAATTTTTATGATTGACGTCGTCAGTGACACCAATCATTGCAACCCTAGTGTGTGAGCGCATGTTACGCGCAGTGGAGTTCCGCCCCACTGCATGATACCAGAGTGCAGAGGAGAAGAGACAGAAATGAGCTGCTGTTGTGTAAATAAGATAAATAACAGAAGGATATTTTGTTTGTTTAATCAAAGGACGAGGTTGTTCTATAGTGAATGTATCTTCAAATGACTTCTGTTGTGATCTGGCACTATAGAGAAAAATAAAATTAAATAAAATTAACTTGACACTCTAGGGGGGCGGGGGGTAGGGGAAGCGGTAAACTGGGTTGATGTCATGTGTCTCTACCAACCAGTTCAGCTTTATTTATATAGCGCCATATCATAACAAAAGTCATCTCATAGCACTACCAAATGCAGGGAAAACCCCACAATTGCAGAAAGACCCAGCAATCAGACGATCCCCTGTAAGCAAGCACATAACGACTGTGGAGAGGAAAAACTCCCATTTAACAGGAAGAAACCTCTAGCAGAACCAGGCTCAGGGAGGGGCAGTCATCTGCTGCGACTGGCTGGGGGTGAGGAGATAGAGGGGATGAGTTAGTGCAAGATTAAGTGTGACACCTGCTGGTCAGGAGGTCAGGATGTGTTCACTATCACCTTTAAAAGGAGAGCCTGCTACTGTGTAGCTGTGTATCATTGTGTGAGCCACACTGAACATGGACCAGAGAAAGCAAAGGAGAGAGCTGTCTGAGGAGCTCAGAAAGAGGATTCTAGATAACCATGTTAAAGGTAAAGGCAATAAGACCCTCTCCAAGCAACTTCATGCTCCTGTGAACACAGAGCCAATATTATTGAAAAGTAAAAGGTTTATAGGAGTAACAGGAGAGGGGCAGCAGCAGTGCGACCCGCTGGAATGTTGGCGGATTATGTCAGCAAACACACACGTAAACCAGAAAAATGGAGTTTGTTTTCTTATCGTACGATTAATTGAGTTAGTAATTATCATTACAGGCCTAGCTCTGATAGTTTTTCTGCCAGTGGATTGGTGTTTCATCACTATTTCATGCTTTGGAGTAAACAACAAGGGACGTCAGCGGCCGTGATGTGCAGCAGCCTACAGAGCCCTCATTCATGCAACAGGTTTTTGTGTTAATTCCCTGTTTGGTTCTACAGGCCACCGCTTGTATTGTAGTCCAACTAATCCAGCAAGCTCTGTTTAGTAACAAGCTATTGTTTGTTTTTGTGCCCATGACTCACATAACGTGATTCAGAGAGGGGCCAGCCAGAAAGAGGACAGCCGGGTTGCACAGATGGCATAATTAAAGGGTTTAGCCCCAGAATTAGATGTTGGACGTTCTTAACTTCTCCACGGTAACGGTAGCCTCTCTTCTCAGTGTTTTACTTGTTTTACTCCCTCTAATCTTTGCAAAAATGGTAGAGGTGCCTGTTTGAACATGTCAGGACCCAGCAAGAAAAAAAGAAAAGAAGCCATTTACTGAAGTCCTTATTTTCTGTCACCCATCTCACAGAGCTCGACGCAGGAGATCGGTGAGGAGGCTGAGGATGATGCCATCTTTACCATCACGCTGAGGAAGGTGCAGCTTCACCAGTCAGCCAGTAAGGGGCAGAGATGGCTGGGCGTGGAGACAGACTCTGCTCTGAGCCTCTACGAGACCTGCAAGGTGCGGACCATCAAGGCCGGCACACTGGAAAGGCTGGTGGAGTACATGGTGTTATCGTTCAGGGGCAAAGACTCCACCTATGTCACCATCTTCCTCTGCACGTACCGGTCCTTCGCCACCACCAAGCAGGTGCTGGATCTCCTGCTGAACAGGTATGGAGCAGTGTGTGTGGGGAAAAAGGCCCATTTGCATTACAGGAACTTGGAATCAAGAGGTGTCAAAAAGCCACCAGAAAAAGAGCAAAGTGAAAATGTAATGGTGACACTGTGTAGTGACAGTTCAGTGGCATGGCGGGGATGGACAAGCATGGGCGCACCAAGATATGATCCGTGTTAGGGATGTAGGGAGTGGTTTTATCACCCATGTCAAGGACTAGGTCACAAATCTGAAGAAGTCTTCAAAAAACTATCTCTGAAATGTGTAAAATACCAAGCAAAGCGTGAATGATAAAACACAGAAAGCATGTTGGGTTTTCTCCGGATGCTCCAGTTTGATTCCCTTTATAAAATAATCACTTTATCATTATGAGTCATGTACGGTACATCTACTGTACATTGTTTTTTTTCCACAATATCTTTATTGAACCTTTTTTTAAACAAACATGACACAAACAATCAAACACTAACACTAAAGTACTACAAAAAAAAATGCACTAAAAACACCAACAACACCACCAACAAAAGCAAGTCTTCAACAATGCTCCTCTGTTTAGTCTAGACAATCCATTACATAAGGTAACACATATTATGTTTCACCAGTTTGGAAATTTACAAGGTCCACACGCATCATTCACCTTCTTCTTCAAGAGTTATGTTTAAATTTTTTCATGATCAATAAAAGGTCTCCATAATTCTCAAAAACAATTTCTCTTTGATTTCAGTATATTGTTATTCATTCTAATGGAAGGTTTGTTAACATCTGTCTTAACCACTGAGTCACATCTGGTCTATGAGTCATTTTTCCATAATAGTGCAATACATTTTTTTGGCATTAAGCAAACCGAGGTCTATGAATGCTCTTTCACTTTTATTAAAGTTATGCTTTTCTGGGTACAGACCCAACAAAAACAGTTTAGGATTCAATATGATTTGTTTTGAGATTATTTTTTCAATTGTTTACCCTCACCTCTTCCCAAAACATTCTTATTAGTCTACATTCCCATACACAATGAAATAGGGTTCCTTTACTTTCCATGCATTTTGGCATGTATCTGGTATATTTTTGTTATATCTATTTAACTCCTCCGGTGTAACATACATCTGCATTAACCATTTGAAATGATCAATTTAAGACGTACATTATTGATTTGGTTTGGGCTTCTGTACAAGCCAATTCCCATTGTTCCTCTGAAATTCAATTTGCAGATCTTCTTTCCAGTAGTTTATCTTTTCTGTGAATTTCACTTGAGAATAGTGTCAATGAGTTATAAAACTCTGAATAATACCCTTTCTTTTACTAGCTTTCATCAACATTTTTTCCAAGGATGAATAAATAGGTCAAGTGAGAGCTTATTTTGATTTGATCGAATAAAGTTTCTAAGTTGAAGATATTTAAAAAAAATGTGTTCTATTAAGATTAAATTTGACCCTCAGCTCTTCAAAAGACATTATGTTGTCTGCACATGGCAAATATAAATCTTGAATCTTTTGAATCCCTTTAAAATTCCATACTTTAAATGCAGCGTCCGCTCTTCCTGGTTTAAAATATTGATTACCCCATATTGGACTAAATGGTGACAATAACTGTGGTTCTTTTAAATAATTTGTACTTCACACCCATATTTTGATCAATGCTTTAACAAATGGATTTTTAACTTGTTTTGTAATTTTTTGCCGAATCTGAGTATATGAATATGGGAAGAGGTAAAGGTAAATTGTATGATTCCATTTCAGTCCAGTGAGGGAGATCATTTAATGAAAAATAATATGTCATAGACCTCAGTTGTGCCGACCAATAATACAACATAAAATTTGGACATTTCAGACCTCCACGATCAAATGGTAAATATAATAAAGACAGACGTAATCTAGCCCTCCTGTTGTTCCATATAAATTCCACTAACTTTTTTTTAATTTTTGAGAATAAATCTAAAGGTGGTGGTAAGGGAATGTATTGAAATAAATAAAGTATTTTAGGTAAAATATTACTTTTAAGTATATTGATTCTCCCGATCATCGACATTGGTAGTGACATCCATCTCTGAATTGACTCATTGATATCTGTCATTAAGGCTTCATAGTTGACACTGGCGACTGATTCTAGCTTAGGCACAATTTGGATTCCTAAATATTTAAACTGATTTACAACGTTGAATTGATTTACCTCAGGGTCTGGATAATTTCTCTGGGTCTCATTTAGCATTAATATTGAAGATTTAGTTTTATTTATTTTATATCCTGATATTTCCCCAAAATGTCTTTATAAATTCAACAAGGTCGGAATTGATTTTTTTAGATTCGAAATAAACAAAATTATGTCATCGGCGTACAGGGAGATTTTATGTTCTTGTTGGTCCAACTTTAATTCCATATTATTTGTGAATGTAAAACGTATCGCCATCGCTAAAAGGTTCAATTGCCATAGTAAACAGTAAAAGGTGAAAGTGGACAGCCTTGTCGACAGCCTCTATTGATTTTTATTGATTTGAAATATTGTTATTTGTTAGGATTTCTGCTGTAGCATTATTGTATATTATCTGAACCCATTTTATGAAATTATTTCCAAGTCCAAACCTTTGTAAGACTTCAAAAAGAAAGGGCATTCGACTCTATCGAAGGCCTTTTCGGCGTCCAGTGATAGGAAGAGCGTATCCGGTGCTTCTTTATTAAAATAAATAATATTAAATAGTCTTCTACATTATGGAAGCCTGTGTCTTCCCTTTTATAAAGCCATTCTGATCTCGATTAATAAATATTTGGTAAAATTTCTTGTATTCGTCTTGCTAAATTTACAGATTATCTTAAGGTCGGCATTTAATAGCTTATTGGGTCCTCATATTTTCACATTTATTAGAGGGCTTACCTGTTTTGGCAACAGTATACTAAAGGCATTATTCATGTATGATGGTAAATTATATTTTGAAATGCTTCTAAAACCATTTCCAAAAAAGGTTTTATTAATTTATTCTTAATTTTTTATAAGGTCAACTGGAAGACCATCTGGTCCTGCACTTTTTCCTGATTTCATATTATCAATGGCTAGCCCAACTCTTCTTGACTAATTTTAGACTCCAATATCTCCCTGTTTTCATTTGGAATACACGGTATAGATAGTTCATTCAAAAACCCATTTTAGTTTTGTTAAATCAGATCATTTTTGGTATCATATAATTTTTCATAGTAATCTCTAAAGGCTCGTTAATTTCAAAGGATCTATAACTACCTGTCCATTACTTATAATACTGTAATTGGTGTTTTAAATTCTAATGTTTAATCTGCCATGCCAATAATTTTTCCTGATTTTTCACCTTGTTTCATAAAAAGATTGTTTCAATCTTAGAAGACTCGAGGCAGCTCTATTTCGCTGATTTTTTGTCATATTCAGCTCTCAAAATCAGTAATTCATTCTCCAACTTGGATCACTTCCTGCATACACTTTTTCCTGAAGATTTTTTATTTTATGTTTCCAATTGGGCTCTCTCCTCTCGAGTCTTCTTAGATTTTGAACTTGTATAACTAATAATATGTCCCCTAATAAAAGCTTGAAAGCCTCCCACTTTACACATGCTGATGTTTGTGTAGTATTGATATCAAAGAACTCATCTATCTGTTTTTCTATGTACTTGACAAATTCCTCATCCTGAAGCCATTATGCTGAAATTGCCATCTACCTGGTTCCTTTGTCAATTTCTTATCTACATATACTATACAGCAGGGTTGCATGATCAGAGATCACGATGTTATCATAAAAGCAGTTTTGAATCTGGACCTTAATTCTGTGGAAATCAAATAATAATCAATACGTGAGAATGTCTTGTAGATACTGGAATAACAGAGTAGGCTTTGACTTGTGGTTTCATTTCTCTCCATATACTAGCAATCTCAATTCTTTCATAAAATGATTAATGGTCATCCTACATCCATTGTGCGGTACTGTCCAGTCCTGTTGATCTATCTATACCAGGATTCAATGGTACAGTTAAAATCCCCTGCTATTATATGTTGCCCTGTAAGTGATGATAAGATAAGAAATAAATTAGCAAAGAACTTTTGATCATCTATATTGGGACCATATAGGTTCACCAAATTTATATTTTCTAATAGCAAAGATCCTTGAATGATTACATATCTTCCAAACTTGTCTCCAATTACATTTTTCACTTGAAAAGGGACTGATTTATGTATGAGAGTCATAACTCCCCTGGCTCGGGATGAAAATGATGAGGTGAAAACACTTCCTTGCCATCTACTCCTAATTCTTTTTACATCCTCCTCTATTAGATGAGTTTCTTGTAAAAACACAATTTTTGAACCCATGTCTTTTATTTTATTCATAACTTAAGTTTTTTTAAATTTTGTAGACCTCTACAATTCCATGAAGTTAAATTAAGATTAACGCTTTGGTTTATGATCAATAGGGAGTTTGGGATTACCTTGCAGTGTAAACATGCTCATACAGAGAAGCAAAAAAATGAGTGGTTGAACATTCATCCTACAAACTACACACAAACAAATTCCCCCTTCCCACACTTGTGGCGATCCCCCCAAAATCAAAAGAAAAATTCCGTCTCCCGATATAGCCATCGACCGTTCCACACCCACGGGGAACAGCCTAAGCCACTCCTTCTTCATCCTCCCAATCACCCTAACTCTACTGCTTTTAATGACGTAACATTAACTCTCCTCTGTAGTTTACCAACTTAACTCCAAAATTTTTAGCAACTTTGTACATCATAGTTTTTTTTTTGTTTGTTTGTTTTTTTTAAATATATAATGCAATCTATATTTTGTAAACTTGCTATTTGCTTCAAGTCAGTCAGATGCCTGTGCAAATGCTTAATTATTCTACCTTATATTTTGATCATGCTTAGCTCCCACCAGTCTCTTCTTGGATCTTCTTGATGAACTCCTGCGCCTCCTCTGGGGTCTTGAAGATGTGTGTTCTGCCCCATACGTGGTCAACAGTCTCTGCAGGATAGATTACACCATGACGAATCCCAAGGGTTGCGCAGCTCCTTACGTAACGGGATCATACTGCTGATCCTCAATTGTTGGATTTCCTGTGGCCCAATCTGGGTAGAACCGCACCTGCTGATCCTGGTGTTAATCTCGCCTTTGCTCGTGCTGCGTTGAAGATCTTCATCCTGTCTCTGGTGCTGACAAACTTCATAATTAAGGTCCTCGGTGGTCCCTTATCTCTCCGTGGGCCAATACATGCGCGCCCTCCAAAACCACCGGCCATCCGCAGCTCCGCACTGCCCAGGCGCCTCCGGAATCCACTTTTCCAGAAAGGAACACGGGTCCCGACCTTCGGATTCTTCCGGTAGACCCACCAGCCTCAAGTTGTTCTGTCTCGACCGGGATTCCAAATCCAGAATATTTTCTTCCAGACATTTATTTTTTTTTTCCAAAGTGCGCACCTTTAATTGGAGACAATTGACTTCATCTTCAGCACTGGAAATACGAAGCTCCATCTGCGCCATTCGTTCTACACAGTCACCCAATTCCTTTCTCATTCCTTCCAACGCTGCCATAATCCCATCAAATCTAGAGGAAAATTCCGCTCTCATTGAACGCATAGCCGCCAGCAACGCACCTGTGTCGCTTCCTCCCGCAGCTCCCGCGCCGTTGTTAGCTTCCTTCGCCATATTTGGTGCTTTCTCTGCTGCGTCACAGACCTGAAAGTCCGTTAATTTGGACTGTTTCTGCGGCTCGCTTTTTCCTCTACTTGGTTTTCCAGCCTTAGGCTTCACCGACATATCCTCGCTCAAACGCTGGGATACGTTCTGTCCCAAATGAGAGAGTTATTTGCCGATTTTTTTTTCTCCAGAAGTAGAGCAGAGTGAGACGTGTCCTTCTTACGTGGCAGCCATAACCGGAAGTCCTACTGTACATTGTTAATTTTTTTGATTGCATTTATTACTGACTGTGGCTGTTGATGAAGGCACGTAGGACTGCCAGTAGGCAGGACCGGTAGCAGGACGATGTACGGAACATGTTCCATATACTGTAGTGCATGTGCGGTACATGTACAGTAACGTGTTCGTACTGTACCGTGTTTTAATAATCTCTGAGTACTACTGTGATTGGATACTGTGTGTATTTCTTTGTGTTTCACCTCATACAAACTAATGCTTCCACTCGGGTGTGCATATCATCTGTATGAGAACTGTCCTGACACCCAGCACTCGGTTTAGAGTCAGGACAAATTAGATGCAGTACAGGTACTAGAACATTTCAGCAAGAATTCTTCCCAATGTTTAATGTGCAGGTATTCAAACAAACTGTTGTATTAGAGAATTGTTGAACAGTTGCAGATTTGTTTGTAAATAATTACATTACTGGTTACATAATATTAGTATATTGTGAGATTTTTCATTCATTTTTCATAAATTAATTCTGAAAGTAAACCGTTATGTATTTTATATTCATTACAAGTAAATGGAAATATTTCAAACCTTTTTGTTTTAATTTTTATATGATTTATAGCAGGGCGGTGCGGTGGAGGAGTGGTTAGCACTGCGGCAGCACAGCAACTCACCCTTGGCCGGAGGATCCTGGGTTTGATCCCAGCCCCCGACCAACAGTGATCTGTGTGGAGTTTGCATGTTCTCCCCGTGTCTGCGTGGGTTTACTCTGGGATTTCTCCGGTTTCCTCCCGCATGCCAAAAACATGCAGGTTAGGTTAATTGGCATCAAACTGGGGATTCTAAATTGTCTTTAGGTCTGACTGTGAGAGTGAATGGTTGTCTGTCTCTCTGTGTTGGCCCTGTGATGGACTGGCGATCTGTCCAGGGTGGACCCTGCCTCTCGCCCAAAGATGCTGGGATAGGCTCCAGCCCCCCGCGACCCGAAAAGGATTAAGCGGAAGAAGATGAATGAATGAATGATTTATAGCCTATGAGTGTCAGAAATCTGGTATCTTAATGAGGATTGCAGCTAACGATTGTTACTGGTTAATATGCAAATTACTTTTTGACTAGATGACTAGCCATTTGGTCTATAAAATATATATATTTAAAAAAACCTGTCAAAAATGTCTGTCAAATGTTTTGGTTTGTCAAATAAATGGTATAAAATAAAAAAAGAATTCAATTCATAATGGCAAAAAGAAGAAAAATGGCAAATTTTCATCTTTGATAACCTGAATCAGTCATAGGGTGCATAGAAGATGTTTTTTCTTCTTCTTTGAGCTGCTCCCTCTCAGGGTCGCCACAGTGTCACCTGATACTGCGATGGACTGTACTCCACAGAGAATTTATGGGGTTCAGGTCAGGCCAGTTGCTTGGATGTTGTGGTCGTCAAACCCTTTCATGTAAGTTTTGGTGCTGGAAAAGGAAATCAGTGTCTCAGAACATGGCAGTTGTAGTCCCTTTCTAGAAGGTGTCTGTGTGTCATGGCTCGTGATGCATTCACACCAGACTCAGTCCAGTCCTTGTGAAGCTCTTCCGGGTTCTTGAGTCAACTTTTCTTGACAATACTCTCAAGACTACTGCCATCCCTGTTGCTTGTGCACCTTCTTCTACCACCTTCTACCACCCCTTTTCTTCCCACTGCGGCGGCATGAGATAATAAGCAGCAGTGCTGTGGTTTTAAGCAGGTTTTATTAAATCATACCACCTTCACGGGATCCCCTCTCCGGTGCATAGTGGAGCAGCCCGGAGCGGGATCCCTAGGCTCCTAGAGAAAGAGAGGCGGACACAGTGTGTGTCTACCAGTTGCAGGATCAGAGTGAGAGAAGAAGAGAGAGATTGCGTTACAGAGTTGCACCTTAAATACTTGATCATAACAATACATCAAAAAGACATACCCCACAGTCTAGAATGATCAAAGGGACAACAGAACAGGCAGGAGGTATTTGCATTTGTAAGCCATACATCACAATGGGCAGATTAGCTAGACCTCGCTCTAAGTGCAAGACAAAGAGGCTAACAAGCACATCTACATATTGATCTGAGTCTCTAGGTCACAGTAAGGACAGGACGCATGAGTACAAAGGATGAAAGGCATCGATTAACATCACATAGGTGAGACAGAAGAAACTCGTCTACCTGTAGACATTAATACACCAAAGCACATCTAAGATGCTCAGAAAAAGCACAGTAAGGACAAGCCATATGCACACTCTACAGAATGGCGCATTACATCACAACACATGCATGTTTGCATCACAAATACATGAATGGCACATTGCTTCTCAGTAATGCAGCAGAAAAACAGAGAAAAGAGGGCTGAGTGTCCTTAGTCTGTTGTGGGGTTAAAACGAACCGCCACACACGCTCCCCCCCAGAGGACGCGGTAGGGGGTCGCGACCTCGATAATCCATCTGTGTGAGCGAGCTGTGGGAGAAGCTCGCTGCAGGCGGAGGGGGAGGGAGGGGAGGGGTAGGAAGTGCCGGCAGGAGCTGTGAAATCGTCCTGAGCCGCGCAAAAGTTGCTTGCTGCTCCGCGACGTTGAGGGGTTGTCCTGTTGCCGTGCGGAGATCACAAGAAGAAAAACTAGTCTCTGACTCCTCTCGTGGCCATGAAGAAAAGCAGGGGTGGCTGTAAGAAAAAAAGTAAACAAAACATAGGGACTGTTGGCTTTGGGGTTGCTTCAGCAACCCCAAAGCTCCCGGGAACAGCTGACGGCTGAAATCCCGTTGTGCCGTGGCTAAGACCATTAAAAAATCCAGTGGCGAGCTGCATGCTTGCTTCAGGTGAACGAGCAGCCCTGAAGGTTCTGTGGGCAGCGGCGGAGGACGATGGCGGTCTGTGGCGTGGCTGAGACTGTTAACAAATCCTTCCAGTATGCTGCATGCGTGCCTCAGGTGAGCGAGCAGCCCTGAAAGGCAGCGGCGAAGGAGGAAGGCAGTCTGTGGAGCCATTACTTGTCCCATGCGTGATGCGCCGTCCTTGTAACTCCCCGATGCGTGCGCGGGGGTTCAGTGCGTGGGTGGGCCGCTGGAGTGGTGAGTCAGGGTGCAGAAACTTGGTGGAGAACGGCGCAGACGGCACCGGTAAAATCCAGGTTGAGCTGTGGCTGTAGATTGGCCATGGTGCGTTGGAGCGGTGAGAGGAAATAGACGATCTTTAGTCCCTCAGGCCCGTGCAGAGGCGTTGGAGCGGCGGGAGGGAATAGACGATCTTTTGTTCCTCAGGCTCATGCAGCTGCGTTGGAGCGGTGTGAGGAAGTAGACGATCTCCGTCCCTCGGGCTCGTGGAGGCGCGTTGGAGCGGTGCGAGGCAATAGACGATCTTTGTGCCCCGGGCTCGTGCAGCTGCTTTGGAGCGGTGAGAGGGAGGAGACGATCGTTGTCGCTCGTGCGGCCATGGTGCGTTCAGTTCCACGCGCTGCGCTCCCCGTCGGCCCTGGAGGTTGCCGTCTGGGGAGAGGACGAGGTGCGTGCGCTCTCTGTGAGAGCGGCCGGTCCAGCGTGGTTGTGCAGATCTCAGGCGAGGGTCGCGCCATGACGTTTTCTGCAGTTTACCCGGTCGTGGGTGATGTCCGGAGAACGGCTCGCCTGTGTTGGCTCCGCGTCGAAGTCTCCCTGAAGCCGCAGGGAGGGGAACCAGTAGGCCGCTGCGACGGAGCATTCATGCCCGGGTGTTGCGTTCGCTGGCCGCTCGTTTTTTTCAGCGTCGGTTCGCCAGCGTGGCCATCCAAAACAGAAGGCTGCGTTGCACAAAAACGTGTGCGTCTTCAAGGGGCCACCAACGCAGCTGTGTGGTTGTCCAGCTCGGAAGGTTGCTTTCGCACAAAACGTGTGCGTGTTCGAGGGGTCACCAGTGCGGCGGCATGAGATAATAAGCAGCAGTGCTGTGGTTTTAAGCAGGTTTTATTAAATCATACCACCTTCACGGGATCCCCTCTCCGGTGCATAGTGGAGCAGCCCGGAGCGGGATCCCTAGGCTCCTAGAGAAAGAGAGGCGGACACAGTGTGTGTCTACCAGTTGCAGGATCAGAGTGAGAGAAGAAGAGAGAGATTGCGTTACAGAGTTGCACCTTAAATACTGATCATAACAATACATCAAAAAGACATACCCCACAGTCTAGAATGATCAAAGGGACAACAGAACAGGCAGGAGGTATTTGCATTTGTAAGCCATACATCACAATGGGCAGATTAGCTAGACCTCGCTCTAAGTGCAAGACAAAGAGGCTAACAAGCACATCTACATATTGATCTGAGTCTCTAGGTCACAGTAAGGACAGGACGCATGAGTACAAAGGATGAAAGGCATCGATTAACATCACATAGGTGAGACAGAAGAAACTCGTCTACCTGTAGACATTAATACACCAAAGCACATCTAAGATGCTCAGAAAAAGCACAGTAAGGACAAGCCATATGCACACTCTACAGAATGGCGCATTACATCACAACACATGCATGTTTGCATCACAAATACATGAATGGCACATTGCTTCTCAGTAATGCAGCAGAAAAACAGAGAAAAGAGGGCTGAGTGTCCTTAGTCTGTTGTGGGGTTAAAACGAACCGCCACACCACCAGCTTTCTATTAATACAGTTTCATACAGCACTCTGTGAAGAACCAGCCTTTCAAGTCAGTAGTCTTTCCTGTGATTGTGGTTGTGTGCACTGAACTGGTCAGGGTGATATATCATTTTTTTACCCACACAGATAAATGCGTAGGTATAGCTCAGTATCATCTGCAGCCACCTACAGTGGTGTGAAGAAGTGTTTGCCCCATTCCTGATTTCTCATTTTTTGTTTGTCACACTTAAATGTTTCAGATCATCAATCAAGTTTAAATATTAGACAAAGATAACACAAGTAAACACAAAATGCAGTTTTTAAATGAAGGTGTTTATTATTTAGGGAAAAAAATTCAAACCTACATGGCCCTGTGTGAAAAAGTGATTGCCCCCTAAACCTAATAACTGGTTGGGCCACCCTTAGCAGCAACAACTGCAATCAAGCATTTGCAATAACAGGCAATGAGTGTTTTACAGCACTGTGGAGGACTTTTGGCCCACTCATCTTTGCAGAATTGTCGTAAGTAAGCCACATTGGAGGGTTATCGAGCATGAACTGCCTTTTTAAGGTCATGCCACAGCATCTCAATCAGATTCAGGTCAGGATTTTAACTAGGCCACTCCAAAGTCTTCATTTTGTTTTTCTTTAGCCATTCAGAGGTGGACTTGCTGGTATGTTTTGGATCATTGTCCTGCTGCAGAACCTAAGTGCGCTTGAGCTTGAGGTCACAAACAGATGGCCGGACATTCTCCTTCAGGATTTTTTGGTAGACAGTAGAATTCATGGTTCCATTTACCACAGCAAGTCTTCCAGGTCCTGAAGCAGCAAAACAGCCCCAGACCATCACACTACCACCACCATATTTTACTGTTGGTATGATGTTCCTTTTCTGAAATGCTGTGTTACTTTTACGCTGGATGTAATGGGACACACACCTTCCAAAAAGTTCAACTTTTGTCTCGTCAGTCCACAGAGTATTTTTCCAAAAGTCTTAGGGATCATCAAGATATTTCTGGCAAAACTGAGATGAGCCTTTGTTCTTTTCGCTCAGCAGCAATTTTCGTCTTGGAGCTCTACCATGCAGGCCATTTTTGCCCAGTCTCTTTCTTATGGTGGAGTCATGAACACTGACCTTAACTGAGGCAAGTGAGGCCTGCAGTTGTTTGGATGTTGTTGTGGAGTCTTTTGTGACCTCTTGGAAGAGTCGTTGCTGCGCTCTTGGGGTAATTTTGGTCGGTTGTCCACTCCTGGGAAGGTCCACCACTGTTCCATGTTTTCACCATTTGTGGATAATGGCTCTCACTGTGGTTCACTGGAGTCCCAAAGCTTTATAAATAGCTTTATAACCTTTTCCAGACTGATAGATCTCAATTACTTTGTCATTTGTTCTTGAGTTTCTTTGGATTGCAGCATGATATCTAGCTTTTGAGGATCTTTTGGTCTACTTCTGATAGAAAAATTCCCTATTATCAACATTATTATTGTTATTAATAATGTATTATTATTCTTATGCTGTATCATGCCTTTCCTATTTCATGTCTGATGTTTATATGTGCATTCCATGCAGGATAAGTTCATACATTCCTTTATATTATTCTTCCATATTATATTTCATATTATATGTCTGATATGACTTGTGATTCATGTATGGCCTTGAACAGCCCTGGTCTGCGTGTGAGTGTGCCTGAGTTAGCAATTTTAATCCCCAGCTGTACTGATACATTTTTGGATGTCTAGTCCTGTGTGACCGAGAATGTACTGGCTCCTTGTTTCCTGGGAGCAAAGATAAGAACTGTTACACCCCGTCTTGCGAGATGTACTCAAGGACAGTTTCTCCATCTTTTCATGGATAACACAGCTTTAAAAGCTAGAACAATGAATGGCTGATTCAGCGGTATGGATGGTCACTCTTGGGGCTGCCTCTGTATTTCTCCCTCATTTGGCCACATGAGGAATAAATCTACTTACATCTAAATTTTCTGCCTGATTTTTGACTCAGATTAATTATACTGAAAATTATTCTAACAACTTCCCTTTGTCAGGCAGGTCCTTTTTAAGTGATTTCTTGATTGAGAACAGGTGTGGCAGTAATCAGGCCTGGGTGTGGCTAGAGAAATTGAACTCAGCTTTCCAAACGTGATAAACCACAGTTAATTTATGTTGTAATGGGGGGGGCAATCACTTTTTCACACAGGGCTATGTAGGTTTGGATTTTTGTTTTACCTTTAATAATAAACACCTTCATTTAAAAACTGCATTTTGTGTTTACTTGTGTTATCTTTGTCTAATATTTAAATCTGTTTGATGATCTGAAACATTTAAGTGTGACAAACATACAAAAAAATGAGAAATCAGGAAGGGGGCAAATTTTAGCAGATTTTAATAAACCATAAACCATGATTATCAAGATTTAAACAAAAGACTTATAATATTTAAAAAATGTGCATTTATTTTTCCATAATATAATTTCCAAACGGAAATGTTCACGTTTTATATTTCTTACAAGGGAAACATTTCAATTTTTTAGATGCACCTGGATATTAAAGTCAAAAATATCTAAACTCGGTTAATGTTTAAACAGATAACACAGGATAGAATTAATAGAAACATCTGACTTTCTTCATCAGTGTTACCTTTCCATCAGGAAGCTCTCAGCTCTAGATTTTTGTGTTTGTCCTTTTCCCTTCCAGGTATGCCAAGCTCCAAAACGTGCCTGTAACCACGGCGCACCGAGTCTCCCAGGACGAGTGCACAGAGCTGAGAAAGTAAGTGTGCTGCGGCCTTCACTGTGGAGCTGCCAACATTAATCACAGAGTAGAGCCAAGCGCTGAGCCTCGCCCCCACTCCTCCCACCTTAAAGGGATTTTTCTCTTCTCTCTCTGCTCAACACTTGTCACACTAATGGAGCTTGTCTGTGTGGGAGTTTGAGAAAACATCACACATGCATCCATAGAAATGTGGCAAATTATTAGAAAATGTTCAACAATGTCAGGAGCGCTGGAAGTAGCTCCTTAGCAGCTAACAGAGACATTTATCATCGCCCTGGCTAACTGTGAGACAAGCACTTCTGAAAGCTTGTTGGTGCAAGAAACACATTCATACAAATCCAGTAAGGTCTGGTAACCAACAGTAAATGGTAGAATATACAAAGCTGTGTGCACTGATGTGAAGTAAGAACAACTGCTAATGCTCGGGAAACAGATTAACTTCTATGAATGAAAAAGGAACCAATAACAGTTTATTTGCAAAAAATGTTGTAATTCTGAAAAAAATATCTGAACACCCCCAACACTGCTTGTAACCCTGGTAACCCCATGCTTTTAGTGTCATTGATGGCCAGTACGTGAGCTGCACCCCATTCTCTACTACTGTGGTGGGGATTTGAATTGCAGTCCTTCTCAGAAATGACTGGAACAAATGGTTGAGGTAACTAAATCTGTCCACAAGCTGCTACATTCTCAGTGGAGGATGTTTCCCCCATATGTGCTGGCGGTGGATGTGCACTCTGCCAGGTTTGGTGTGGGGTGGTTGTGCCCATTGCAGTGGATGGTGGAGCAGTTGCTTGCTGGTGTTCTGGTTAGTCTCCCCTCTCCTGTCCCTCCCTTGGGGGGGGGGGGGGGAGAGCTTGGCGGCTATCCTTTAACTCTCTCTTCCTGGCTGGGGGTCTTGGTTTTGATTGGGGGCTCGCTTGGCTGTGCCTCGCGTGGTGGTGGGTTGTTTACCGGTCGCCGGAGGGGGGGCCAGGGTCATTTTCTCCATGTTGGGGCCCTTGGGGTGGTGCCTGTACTCCTCTGGTGGGCAGTGGGGATTCTTGGACCATGTGCTCCATTTTTGGTCAGGGTTGCTTGCTGGTTCCCTCCTGTGTTCACCTGGCACTATTAACAGTTGTCATCAAAAATACTAGTAATCACAATTAGGGGCTGCAGCTAAACTATATTTTACGGCTCGAGTAATCAAACCACTCTAATCAAACGGTTACTCGAGTAATGTAGTGATACTTTTTTTTTTAATAGAAAACTTGTATTGACCAACATGGCAAAACTTTCTTTCCTAAAGAGCAGTAGTAATTGTACCAAACACTCAATAACACAGGTACACATTTATTGCAATGCTTATTGCAATGTTTATTGAATAGAATGTAACTTTAAATGTTACATTACACCATAAAGTTCCGTTTTGTAGCATTAGCTTCATCTCTCAATATAGCAGCTACCACCGCTAGCAGCACTATATGTTCTTTGGCCATATAAGCATAATTGGCGTAGCTGACTACATTCTGTTCATCCTAATTTAAAATCTCAATCATGTACCTTCTCTTGGGTGCGCTGACCGTGTATGATGTGGGATACTTTCTGCCAAGATACTGTAATGACGACGTTATGGGATGCTAGCTTGCCGCTCGGCTTTACGGTGTACACACACGCTGCACAGTCTTTTCCTTCAATTTGAGCTTGAAATGAATGAATCAATACAATGAATGTGAATGAATAGACCTTTATTGTCATTGGTTTAGCCTTGAGATACTTTGTTTTTTCTGACTTTTCTTCCTTTTTGCCATTGCTTTGTGGCTTTGACATGGCACCATTAAACAAAGCCACATCTTGCTTACAGAGCGTGACCAGAAGAAGACCATATAGACCAGAAGTGAATCATGGATTTTGAGTCGACCAATTTTTGTAGTCGAGTTATTTGAATTATTTGAGTAATCGTTGCAGCTCTGATCACAATAGTAGTCACAATAATGCTCCTTTGATGGAAAAGATAAGTTGGGGGCTCAGGTAATTACAAACTGAACCGTCACCAAAAAAAGCTAAATGGAGCATGTTAGTAAATTGTGAAAAGACACTCTTGCACCCAGAGTTTCTGTTTTAATTCCATAAAAGATATACCAATGAGATGATGAGCGACCATCTCAACTAAGTGACTCTGGTGGTTCGCCCTGTCTTAAAAATTATGGCAGGTTTTAAAGTAGCGTGAAAATCATTTTGACATGTTCCCTTCTCCTGAACTTTGTTGGTCAAATAAAAAATTTACTGCATTATATTGTCTGTGTGTTTCAGTACTGTTTCGTCTATCCTGGGTGCGTGGCTGGACCAGTACTCAGAGGACTTCTGGAGCCCACCGAACTACGACTGTCTGCACCAGCTCCTCACCTACCTGCACCTCCACTTCCCAGGCTCAGACCTGGAGCGTCGCGCCCGCAACCTGCTGGCCCACTTCCACCGGAGACAGCAGTGTGAGCCTGATCCTGATGGTATGAAGGCAGGACAGGAGAGGGACAACAGGGCATGGACTCCAAAATGATGATGATTAGAGGAAACAAGTCTTTATGATGACAGCTTTATCATTGACAAGTTACCAAGAAAAAGTGCAGGCAGTACATTTATGGTGAGCTCAGGTGGGGGCAGCATTGTGGAAATAGGATTTTTGTGTTTGTCTTTTCAGGGGAAAACATCGGTTGTCCATTTGCAACACAGGAAGAGAGCGGCTTTGAGGACGAACTTCCTGCTTTCAGCTTCCTGTCATTTGACCCCATCATGGTGGCGGAGCAGTTCACACTCATGGATGCGGTGAGGATGTTTTTCCTTCCCTTACTAACAGACTTAGTCTGTTTAATATCCTTAGTCCATAAAAACACACGAAAGGTCATGTTTTACCTCACCCGTTTAAGCCTACACACCTGTGAACATCACTTTGTCAGTCTCTGCCTTAATATAATGTAGCCTGTTATAACAAGTTCCCATAGCTAAATAAAATAATGACCCATCAAACATGAGTTGGAAACTTGAATTTGACAGTTTAATCAGAAGTGTTTGTAGCAACACAATTAAATAATAGATGTTAAAGTGTAAAAACCCAAGCAGCAGCTCTGCTGCTCCATAAAGGCTGTTGTAACTGCGTGTTAAAAACAAACTAGCGTAAAATTCAACTCCATTAAAGTAAAAAAAAAAAGTCCATCCTGTTTGCAAACTTGCTAGGTCTAGAAGTTTAGATAGATAGATACTTTATTTCGAACAAAAAAGTATAACAAAAACAAAACAAATGACAAATGCAATGAAGTAACAGTATACAGTGTTCGAAAGGGAGAAGGAAGAAGTGAACACTTATTAATTCCATATCCTCTTTTCCATAAATACACTCATGTGAATTATATACAAATTACCACATTTAAGACCCCAAGTAAACAATTAACTGTATTTTGTACATATCAACATTAACACCCATCCATCCTAGCATACATTGATGTCCATACATCAAAACCAGCCTCAAACAACACAGATATACACAGTGCTGTCCCACCCACCATTCCATAGTGTCCCATAGTGTCCCAGAGTGAGGCATAGTGAATCGTACATATAAATACTACCCTTCTAACATATATCCTTTCAGCAAATAATGTTTGTACCTCTTTTTGAATTGATTTCTGTTTGTACATATTTTCAGTTCCGGCTCCAGACTGTTCCACAAATCCACCCCACAGACAGATATGCACATACTTTTCTTGGTTGTTCGTATCTTGGGTTTTGTAAAGTTTAAGTCTCCTCTCAAATTATGATCATTGTCTCTTTTTTAAATATTTTTTGTATATTAGTTGGGAGTTGATTATTAATTGCCCTGCACATGACTTGTGCTGTCTTAAATTTAACTAAATCGATGAACTTTATGACATGTGACTTTAAAAACAACGAATTGGTATGGTCTCTATATCCTACATTATTTATTATCCTTATAGCTCTTTTTTGTAATGTGCATATTGACTGTAGGTTGGTCTTGTAGGTGTTTCCCCAGACTTCTACACAGTAGTTAAGATAAGGTAGAAACAGTGAATTGTACAGTAAGACCAATGATTTATAGTCCAATATTTGTCTTGTCTTCCCCAGTATGCCTATACATTTTGCCAACTTGGCCCGGATGTGACTGATGTGAGGTTTCCAGCAGACTTTAATGTCTAGCGTCACCCCCAGAAACTTATTTTCCTGTACTGTTTCTATTCTGGTATCATCTATCGTTACCATTATTTCATGATTTATTTTATAATTTCCAAACAACATAATCTTTGTTTTTTTTAGATTTAGAGATAATTTATTTTTGTTGAACCACTGCGTTAACTTTTTCATTTCAGTTGTGACCACCTCTAAAACCTGCTGCAAATTCTCACCAGTGCAAAGGATATTTGTGTCACCCGCAAACAAAATAAATTTCAGAATTTTTGATACTTGGCATATGTCATTTATATACAAAATAAAGAGTTTGGGTCCCAAAACTGACCCCTGGGGCACACCACAAGTGATGTCCATGAAGGGTGATTTGGGCTCACCAATTTGTACAAATTGTTGTCTATTACTTAAATAACTTTCCACCCAACTCAGTCCGACCCCTCTTATCCCATACCTTTCCAGTTTCCTTAGTAGTATTCTGTGGTCAATGGTGTCAAAAGCTTTCTTTAAATCTATAAATACTACCACATACAAGGCCTACATCCGACCTTTCATGGAGTATGCCTCTCAACACGGAGTGGAGCAGAAACTATGGCACTAAGTCTCTTTGACAGGCTGCAAAAAAAAAAAAAAAAAAAAAAAGCCCTTCGTCTACTCAAAATTGATGATCCCTACAAGGCAGGAATTTACCCATTAGAGCACAGGAGAAAGGTGGCATTTTTGTGTACATTCTAACTCCACTTCTTCCTTCAACCTTCAATTGAGCTGACAAATATCTTGCCTACTGGAGCTTCTAGCATGTGGGTAACAAGATCCTCTACAAGCTGTCACCCATATACTGTTACTGTTCGAAAGTCCAACAACAATCTCCATCTATCTTCCTACATCCCAAGGACAAGTCAGCTGTGCAGCTCTCTTCCAGCGTCAGTGTTTCCTGCTGGTCCAAACATAGACTCCTTCAAGTCATCTGCAAATGCATTTTTGGTTGATCAATTATAAACTTTTGTTAGCTTTTAATTTTTAAGATTTTGATTTGTTATGATGTGATGTGGTCAATGGTTTAATGCTCTGCTTAGTGGCCAATTTTTCATCTCTCAAATGGCAACACCAGGACTTAGAACTTGATTATTTAAAAAAAAAAAAGAGAGAGCACTTCTTCCAGTCCAAAATAAATAAATTAAAAAAAAACACTTTAAATGAGGTGATGAGATGCCCAAATCACCTCAACTGGCTCCTTTTAATGTGGAGGAGCAGCAGATCTATTCTGAGCCTCTCCCGGATGACTGAGCTCCTCACCCTCTCTAAGGGTACTCATTTCAGCCACTTGTATCCGCGATCTCATTCTTTCGGTCATTACCCAAAACTCGTGACCATAGGTGAGGGTAGGAACATAGATTAACCGGTAAATCGGCAGCTTTAATTTAGAGCTTAGTTCCTTCTTCACCACAACAGACCAGTACAACATCTGCATCACTGCAGATACTGCTCTGATCCATCTGTCAGTCTGTCACTCCATTCTCCCCTCACTCATGAATGAGACCTTGAGATACTTAAATTCCTTCACTTGGGGCAGGAGCTTGTCCTCATCCCGGAGACGACAAGCCACCTTTTTCTGGCTGAGGACCATGGACTCAAGACTTGGCGATGCGGATTCTCGTCCCAAACCGTTTCACACTCAGTAGCAAACCATCTCAGTAAAACCTGTAGGTCATTGCTTGATGAAGCCAACAGGACAACATCATCAGCAAACAGCAGAGATGAGATCTCGTGGTCACCGAGTGACACCCTTCGTTCCTTGGCTGCACCTAGAAATCCTGTCCATAAAAATTACAAACAGGATCAGTGACAAAGGGCAGCCTTGGCTGAGTCTAACTCTCACTGGAAACGAGTTTGACTGAGTGTTGGCGATACGAACCAAACTCTTGCAACGGTCGTATAGAGACCGGATAACTTGTAACAACAAGCCCGATTCCCCATACTCCCGCAGCACCCACCACAAGAGACCATGAGGGATGTGGTCAAATGCTTTCTCCAAGTTCACAAAATGCAGTGGACTGGTTGGGCAAACTCCCACAAACCCTTGAGGATTCTCGAGAGGGTAAAGAGGTGGTCCGATGTGCCACTGCCAGGACAAAAACCACATTGCTCCTCCTGAATCCGAGGTTTGACCAATGGTCGGATGCTCGTCTCCAGTACCCCTGCATAGACCTTGAAGTGGGTGTGGGTGAAAAGTCTCCGAGATCCATGAGGCTTCACCTGCCAAACAAGAATAAATGCTACAGCTCCTCAGTAGTATTTATTCTTGTTTAAAAGCAGCCTACTTTGTACATGGGGTGGGTGTATTTAGATGGGGATTTAACCTGTCTCATTGAGTGACAGACCCGCACACAAAAAAGAGGAAATCAGAAAAATGAAGGCAGTTAACAAGGGTAATTAGAGGAAGGAGCAATATATAAGGTCCAAAACAAATGAAATGTGGCTTTTAATAACAAATGAGCAAATGAAATTGGTGGAAAGGTTGAGTGTACATTATAATATCTCCCAGATAAAACTGCTATCACCTAAAAATTAATGAAATGAAAAGAAACCAGGCTGCAGCCCTTTAAAGACAGATCATCATCCTTGGTGCGCTGTCATCTGGGAAACGAGTAAACCAGGATCCTGATCAGTGTTTTATCTGCTCTGACAACAGCTATAGATGCCTTGGCATTTCCATGCAGTTACAGGGTGGAGCAGCTGAGCATCTGGACAGAAACGGAAATGTGAAATGTGTACGGTGTATACTTTCCGAGCACACTATGCTAGCCACAGCCCCCAAAAAAGGATTATGACAATGGAAAAAAAAAAGTTGTCTTTTTATACATCGTATGTAATCTTCTGGTTTCAGCTGAATGTTCTAATGACCTGTATGTCTCTCTCGACCCAGGACTTATTTAAGAAAGTGGTGCCCTATCACTGTCTGGGGTGGTATCTGGTCTCAACGGGACAAGAAAGGGAAGGAGCATCTGGCTCCGACCATCAGAGCCACTGTTGCCCAGTTCAACTCTGTCACCAACTGTGTTATCACCACTTGCCTGAGCAACCCGACACTGAAACCCAACCAGAGAGCACGACTGCTAGAGCGGTGGATAGATGTGGCTCGGGTAAGAAAAGAACCTGAAAAGGAGAATTGGTACAAATTATTGCGAGGAGTTATTATTCAGTCTGCTCTTAAACCCAAAAAGTGAGGGATGCCCACTTGGGGTATGTTTAATATGATTCTTATTATTTTGATATATAGTTGACAAGTTAAATGCATGTGAAACCAGCGGTAAAGGGAAGGATTTTTGCACCATCTGCACTGCTGTTCATTAAAAGCTGTATGGAAAAGGTCTAAAAAAGTATTAGATTCAGTTTGTTTATAGTGTAATTATAGAGCAGTTGTATCAGATGTAAAAATATTGGTACCATGAATTTGCCTCTGACTGGATCATTGTTGCATTTAGGAGTGTCGGATCCTGAAGAACTTCTCTTCATTGCGAGCCATCCTGTCTGCACTGCAGTGCAATTCAGTCCACCGCCTGAAGAGGACGTGGGAGGAAGTGTCACGGTAGGTATTCAGGTTTGGACCAAACACAGTATCATTTTTATTACCTTTTGTTTTTCCAAACACTGACCTCTGTTCCTGCCTGCAGGGAAAGCTTCAGAACCTTCCGTGAGTTGTCCGAGATCTTCTCCGATGACAATAACTATTCCCTGAGCCGAGAGCTGCTGGTGAAGGTGGGTCAAGGTTGATCTCAGGACAATATGCTTTTTAATCTGTCCTGACCAGCAGCTTGTCAAGCAGAACAAATATTGTCCCAAATTTTTTCCTCCCTTCCCGAGGGCCAGATTTACATGTAAACCTTCTGTGTGTGTGTGTGGGGGGGGGGTATTATTTCCTGCACAGTCAAAAGTTTCACAATTAAAACTGAAAAGGTAAATGAAAATGAAAGCTACTCGGGCAGCTATTCACTGCCTCTCGCCCAAAGATGCTGGGATAGGCTCCAGTCCCCCCTGGCCGTCCCGAAAAGGATTAAGCAGTAAAGGATGGATGGATGGATAAAATTATATCATGACCTTCTTCTCCTTCTTTTAGATTTGATTGGCGGCTGGCAACCAGCTTACAGGTGCATGAAACTCTCTCCTTGAAAATGATGACCAAAGAAATTCTGGATGATAATTAACAAAAAAAAAAAAAAAAGCCAAGAAGAAAAGGAAATGTGATGAAGTTTAGCTTGCTCTTGGATTCATTGTGGGTGTGGGTAGGTGGGCTTTGTAATCGTCTGGCTCCCCAAAATGGGGAATAAAAAAAAGTTTAAGAGCCACTGGTATAAATTAACAACAAAAAAAACAAACCAAAAAAAATCAGCACATTACGACCACACTCTGAACTTTTACTGCTGATATGGGATTGAAACTGTCAGTGCTTCAGTTGCACGCTTTAGAAACCTCAAAGCTTTCAGTCTTTTTCTGCACAGTTGGAAGAAAAGCCTCCGAGCTCCATGAGGCTTCACCTGCCAAACAAGAATAAATGCTACAGCTCCTGAGCAGTGTTGGGTGTAACCTGTTACTTTGTAACGCCTTACAGTAATCCAATTACTGTTCAGTGTAATGCAGTAATGTAACGCACTAGTCTGATAAACATAGTAATCCTGTTACAGTTACAAATCCGAAACAGATTGCATTACTAGTGTTTCTTTTTAACAACTTGCAAAACGGGACAAGTGCACTGCTCATAAGTAATTATTCTTTGTGTCACGCACTTACTGACACAAAGTATAGCTCAGTGGTTAAGACCTTAGTTTACAGAGCAGTCTGTCTGTAGCAGACCTGGTTCAAATCTCGTTGAGGGCAGTAATGATTGATATTTAACTTCTGCCACCTTAAGCAATTACTACTTTTGTGCTAATGTAGGCTGTGCTTTTTAGTGTCACGTTTAGCGCTACAAAAAGCAGAATATGTTTTATTTCAGAGGGGACTGTCATGAAAAAAAGAGCAGACGTGCGGTAAACCAGGATGCATAAATATGCATTCTGCCTTTTTTGGGAGATGGAAAGTGAAGAAAGAGCTGGCGAATGACTGATAATCCTTTTCTGATAAGAAGTCAACGCATTATCAACATGCCCGGAACAAAAAATGAACCAACATATTTATATAGATCCATATTTATTTTCACTGAATACAATATAATACTACGATTACAATACATACAATGTATATCTTACATAAAATCTTTGCACAGCTTGGTTATATGAAATACATGACCATACATGAAAAAGGAATATTTTTTCAACAGCATCATGCAACTTGACTGTACAAAGCGCAGTTCTATAAACATAGACCTATGCATGTAACGACTAACTAACTAACCTGCACTTATATAGCACTTTTCTAGTCACAAAGACCACTCAAAGCGCTTTCACTAGTTCTAACCCTCTATCCTAAGGGCCTATAGGAAACGGATATCTAGGGACAATTTAGAACAGCCAATTAACTTAACATGCATGTCTTTGGATTGTGGGAGGAAACCGGAGCCCCCGGAGTAAACCCATGCAGCACAGGGAGAACATGCAAACTCCACACAGAAAGGTTCCTACCCCTGCCAGCCTGGGGATTCGAACCAGGAACCTTCTAGCTGTAAGGCAACAGTGCTAACCACTGCACCACCGTGCATGTATATAAATGAGCTTGGTATAAGCTTATAAAAGAATGTATCTATGATATAAAAGTTAATGTTCATCACAATATTGTTATTATCTAATTAAAATATGAATAAAACGGTTAATGGATTTTATCACATATAAGTCTTAACCAGTCTCATAACAGAAAAATTTTGAAGTCTATGGCAAAAAGGATAGGAAATAAATAAAAAAGAATATGGATCTGAGAGCTCTTAGGCATCATATTTTTTGATTAAATTTCTGTAATTAATTCTGTCTTTGTTTCAGTTACGGTACTTCAACACTGCGTTCAATCGCCGACACCATGAGTCCTGAAAAAGCAATAAAAGATATGTATAATTGTCTTTAATATAAAAATATATTAATATATCATATCCTTGATTGCCTTATAAGAATTCAGGTAGTGAAAAAAAAAAAGCTTTTTCTTTGTCTTATTTGTTAGTATAGGCTATAAAAATGTGTAGTTTGGGCATATACAGTTTAACGTATGTGGAAATATGGTACATTTCACTGACGCTACCTGAAAGTAATCCAGAAGTAATCTGTAATTGATTACTTTTGCAGTGTTTCCTCTGGCTTAAAGACCTTGGCGCGGTGGCAACACATTTTTCCCTGGGGGTGGGGGTAAACATACCAGAATATGTTAATTTTATACTATTTATTTCTTTTTATAATTTTTACACCGTAACGTTGCATATGAACTTACCATTTTGAAGTATTGTACAACCGAGGCTTGAATATTGGGCCACTTGGGGCCCACCCAGACATCCTGTGTTTAGACTTTTTAGTGGTGTTATCCTTCTCTCCTTCCTCTGCCTGAACACTTTCCTCTCCTTGGCTCCTCTCTTCTGTCTCATCTCTCCCTCTCTGAGCTCTGTCTCATTCAGGTTCTCTCTCTGTCTGTGGTGGTATACAAACTGGTTAGAAAATATCAAGTGTCATGTTTTGTCCTGCAGGATTTTTTTTTGTCATGGTTTACATGAATGACAAAATATGTGTATTTTTTGTGTTTTTATTCTAAGTGTTTCTTTTTTCCATTGAGAGAGTAGGGAAGGGAAAGAAACATTCATAATAGTAATGTACTCACGCATACTTAAATTATATGATCAGGTGGGTATAGTAACCAGAAATTCTACTCATGTAAAAGCAGTGCTTTGAAATTAATAATTAAAAGTAGACAACCAAAAATTTCTAATTGAGTTAAGGGTACAAAGAGCACCCACTTAAAAACTTGAGTAATGACTTCAGTCTTGAAGGTTTGAGTTTTTTCTCCAAAATTTATACCAATTTTCTTATAGTTTTCTACTTTTCTCTGTAAATCTCAAGTTGAAACCATGTTCCTCAAATTTGTAATTTCCTCTTGTAAAATTGACTTTTCTTGTACATTTGAAACTTTATTATAAATTTGTGGATTATTTTATGACTAATTTTTGTCTGTTTTTTTAAAATAAAATTACTGGGTTTTTTTTTTTTTAGATAAATTTGAAACAGACTGTGGAAATTTTTTACTTATATCTTATAACAATTTACATTTTTGACCATAATTTTGGCAGTCAGAACAGAACAATAATTTAACTCTGATTACAAAGAAAACATATTAATAAAACTGTATTTAATGAAATAATTTAAATGACCAAGGATACCGTTATTTTTGTTATATTTCTTTATATTTATAGTTTTTTTTTCTCAGAAATCTCCTCACCACCCAGACAGCAGGAAAAACCTCCCATGTTTTGAAATCAAATGTTGACACGTTAAGTTTGTCTGAAGGCTGCTGACAGATTAAAGTCATTGACTTTGTGAATTTTGGTAATCTTAACCTACCAGGTACATAATAGAGAACTGTAGCGGACTCTAAAGACATAATTCACCACAATATGTGTTTGTGTACAGAATGATCTGTTTAGGCAGTTATAAGTTGCAAAGTGACTACACGGCTGGGAGCTGGTCTCCTAGTATCACAGTATCTGGCCGGGAAGCGCCTACAGTTTGATTATTTTTTTTTATTCAAGTGTAGAAAATACACACAATACACACAAATTGCAAATATGCTAATAATACAAGTAAATACCTCCTAATTTGGCTATTTGATTAAAAAAAAATTTAAAATGCACATTTATTTTCACCAGGCAGGCGCGTCGGGGAGCCCTTTGGGTCCTTCGCTCCCTGACAGCTTGGGCACTCGGCAGCTCGGGTGTTTCACACACATACACATCCACACTTCATTCATTCCCATTAACACATTTTGGGGTTTTGTTCAATACAATGCATGAAACCACTCCTGCACGTGGGTTTTTCATTCAACTAAGATGGCTCAGACATAAATGGCTGGCTCCCGGTCGTTTAGCAATGGCCGTTATAGTTGTGCGCTCAGGCTTTCTCATCAGGCACCTCTCTAGGCAGCCGCTGAAGGACCTCAGTTTAGAGCTAGCGTTTTTAGCTGTTACTTTGTCACTGCCGCTGGAGAATAAAAATGGCACACCTGCTCGTGCAAGAAAAGAGAGAAATTGCCAGTCTCATAACTTAATATTGTAGTGGCTGGTGAAATATATCCTCAGCAATTCATCAGTCCCCCTTGCCTTTCCCTTCGTATAAAGCCGGCTGCATTTGAATTCTAACCACATCTCTTAGCTAAGCGACTCTTCCATGATGGCTCCCGTTTCCAGCGGGTTAAAACCATGATAAACGCCAGTGCTTTACATACCTTTTATGATTTTTATTCCACGTTTGAAGTACTTTATTAAACTCATGTTTCTGTCGGACGGTCACGCTTAGCGAGACACTGTTTACTGACTGATTGGAATACTCGTGTGAGCAGGGTGCTTCTAAACTCCGTGCGGATGATGGCTTCGTGCGTTGTTCGTGTGCGCGCTTGCAGAAAGTCATTGCTTCATATATTTTTATTAATAAATTCATATCGCCTTGCAGTGGTGGTAAAATTTCTGGCGAGGTGGGCCGCTACGGAGAAATGTTACCAGAGGAAACCCTGTTTTGATAATGATTAATTAAGTAAGGGATTACATTGTTTAGAAACTACTAGTATTGTAATGGATTACTTTTTGAGTAACTACCCCCACACTGCTCCTCAGTAGTATTTATTGTTGTTTGAAAGCATCCTACTGCGTACATTTACTGTTTACAGCCTATTAAATGTAGTCTACTAGGCAACATTCCTCAGAAACACGTTCTTTCGCGGTGTGCGACTGTTCCCTCTATGGCTGTCTCACTTTTGCTCTCTCCTTGACCACTTGCACACAGAGCAGGCACCTAGGTTTCAGTTGAGTGGACTCTATAATTGCATTTCTAGAATTGTGGTTCCAAATACAGCAAACGTGACATAAATAAGTAATTAGTTTTTGGAAATGGGATCTGGTGGGCTGCTGTAGATGAGGGGGGTGAGCCGCATGCGGCCCGTGGGGCTGCCAGTTGCCCATCCCTGCTCTTGAGTGTCTGCAGATTTTAAAAAAAGTCTTAAACCTAAAATGTTTTTAATCAAAAAAATGTCTGTTACCTTAAAAAGGATTATTAATCCTCTAAATATGTCTTTATAAGGGTCTTAAAAATACCATAGAATAAATATTTCTGCTGTATTTCATACACTGTGAAGTGAAATCCCCAGATGCTTTTCATCCTCTAGATGACAGGGGATGTTGATTTTTTCTGCCAATTTGCAGAATTCCGCCTTTTTATGAAACAACGCGCCTGTTTGGCTGATCATCCTTGCAGTGGCCGATGAACGTGGCTGTTTCTTATCTTAAAGGCAATCCTTTGTTTTCCTCGCTCTCGCATAGCGGACTTGACTTGCATTGCAGTGATGTCGGTGATTGAACGTAAAGATGCTCCGAGAATTAAAGAAATTGACAAGATCGTGAAAAACAAATTTCGTTGGGATTGCTAGAAAAGGAGATTGCAACGGATGTTGGGAAGAAAACTGTGACAAATTTGTTTAGCGATTTTATATGGAAAATCGACCGTGCCGGGAAGGCGATATGCATGTGGTGTCACAACACGATTGACTATGGTGGAAGAGGATTTAATAATAATAATAATAATAATAATAATACATCAGTCTTATATAGCGCTTTTCTAAATACTCAAAGACGCTTTACAAAGCAGCATAGGGACAAACATACAGAGAACGGGTAAACAGACAAGGTAGGTACACATAGGTAGAAGAGGCAGTCAGTTTTTATAGGTAGATTTGAAAAGATGGGTTTTGAGTTGACTTTTGAAAGAAGCAAGTGTGTTGGCAGACTGGATGTGAAGGGGCAAGGAATTCCAGACGGTTGGTGCGGCGATGGAGAATGATCTATCACCCAGGGTGCGGAATTTTGTCTTGGTGATGGGGGTAAGAAGGTGAGCGTTAGCAGAGCGGAGGAGACGAGTGGGAGAATGACGAGACAGAAGGTCAGTTAGATATGAGGGGGCGAGGTTATGAAGAGCTTTATAAGTGATGAGGAGGATCTTGAAGTTGATGCGCTGTTGAATGGGGAGCCAGTGGAGCTGACGGAGGAGAGGAGTGATGTGGTCTCTGGAGCGGGAGTGAGTAAGTAGGCGGGCGGCTGAGTTTTGGACATACTGTAGTTTTTGGAGGATGGTGGAAGGAAGTCCATACAGAATGCTGTTACAGTAATCAAGTCTGGAGGTGATGAAGGCGTGGATGAGTATTTCAGCAGCAGAGGGTGAGAGGGTGGGACGGAGGCGTGCAATATTACGAAGATGAAAAAATGATGTTTTGGTGATATGGTTGATGTGAGATTTGAAGGAGAGGGTGGGGTCCATGATATTGCCGAGGTTTCTGGCCAGGGGGGAGGGGGTGACTGAGTGACCATCGATTTGGAATGAAAAGTTCTGGGAAGAGGGTAAAAGAGATTTTGGTTCAAAAATTATGATTTCTGTTTTATTGCTGTTTAGCTTGAGAAAGTTGTTAATCATCCAGGTTTTTATGTCTGTAAGGCAGTTGGTGATAGTGGAGAGAATGGCGGGGGTGATGGATTTAGAAGAGATGTACAGCTTGGTGTCGTCGGCGTAGCAGTGAAAGTGAAGACCATGTTGACGGATGATGTGACCAAGCGGAAGCATGTAGAGAGTGAAAAGGGTTGGACCGAGCACAGAGCCTTGAGGGACACCGTGTGAGACGGGGGTGGTGCGTGATTTATGATTGTTGATGGAGATGTACTGGAATCTCTGACAGGTAGGAGGTGAATCAGGAGAGGGCGGAGTCAGTGATGCCAATAGAAAGCAGACGACGGAGCAGGATGGAATGATTGATGGTATCGAAAGCAGCGCTGAGATCGAGGAGGAGAAGAATGGTGAGGGAGCCAGAGTCAGAGGCGAGCAGGAGGTCATTGATGACTCTGAGGGAGGGCGGTTTCAGTGCTGTGGTGAGAACAGAATCCAGATTGAAATGTTTCGTAGAGTTTGTTTTGAGGGGAGGTGTTTTCTTGAGTTGGGTGGCGAACAGCTTTTTCCAATATTTTAGCCAGAAAGGGAGGTTGGAGATAGGTCTGAAATTGGGGTTGGGGTTGTCAGAGTCCAGGTCAGGTTTCTTAAGGAGGGGGGTGATGGCAGCAATCTTAAGTGATGGGGGGACAGTGCCAGTGGTGAGGGAGGAGTTGATGATGTCGATGATAAGGGGGGCAAGAGGGGTGAGACAGGCTTTGATAAGGGGGGAGGGGGATGGGGTCCAGGGGGCATGTAGATGAGTTTCATGCTGGAGAGTATTTCGGAAAGTTCATCAGTGGTTATGGGTGAGAAAAGGGAGAGCTGTTTATTATGGGTGGAGAAATAAAGTGGGTTCTGAGTCAGGGGTGATAGCTGGGGAGGAGGCAAGCTGGTTGTGAATATTGTCAATTTTGGAATTTAAGTCTCTCGAGAGTCATGCTAGGAGCAAAAAACATGTACAAGAGGACAAATTGAGGTCCACTAATTATTCAATTGCTAAATTGATAGATAATGTTCGGAATCCCAAATCACATCCCTGAGATGAGTGTTGTTATTTTATCAGTCTATGACTTATGTAACTTGGACAGGTTGGTGCTGAGCTGATGTCTGCAGGACGTGTGGCTTTGTGACCCTTTCCCATCGTTGTCTTTCCTCATGGCAGCTGCACAGGACATCCTGCAGAGCTAAACACCTCTTTCAGGCTCCTAAATAGGCGCTTTTCCACTAGGGTCAGTGCAGTATGGTTCGGTACGGGACGGTACGAAGTTCGGGCCTGCTTGTGTTTCCACTGCACTAGGTCCCATTTGAAGTGGGTGGGAATACAGTGGAGTAAAAATGTATTTAGTCAGCCACCAATTGTGCAAGTTCTCCCACTTAAAAGATGAGAGAGGTCTCCAATTTTCATCATAGGTATACCTCAACTATGAGAGACAAAATAAGAAGAAAAAAAAAATCCAGAAAATCACATTGAAGGATTTTTAATGAATTAATTGGTAAATTCCTCGGTAAAATAAGTATTTGGTCAATAACAAAAGTTTATCTCAATACTTTGTTATATACCCTTTGTTGGCAATGACAGAGGTCAAACGTTTTCTGTAAGTTTTCACAAGGTTTTCACATACTGTTGCTGGTATTTTGGCCCATTCCTCCATGCAGATCTCCTCTAGAGCAGTGATGTTTTGGGGCTGTCGCTGGGTAACACAGACTTTCAACTCCCTCCAGAGATTTTCTATGGGGTTGAGATCTGGAGCCTGGCTAGGCCACTCCAGGACCTTGAAATGCATCTTATGAAGCCACTCCTTTGGTTGCCGACGGCCGGTGTGTTTGGATCATTGTCATGCTGAAAGACCAAGCAACGTTTCAATCTTCAATGCCCTTCTGGTGGAAGGAGGTTTTCACTCAAAATCTCACGATACATGGCCCCATTCATTCTTTCCTTTACACGGATCAGTCGTCCTGGTCCCTTTGCAGAAAAACAGCCCCAAAGTATGATGTTTCCACCCCCATGCTTCACAGTAGGTATGGTGTTCTTTCTCCTCCAAACACAAGTTGAGTTTTTACCAAAAAGTTCTATTTTGGTTTCATCTGACCATATGGCATTCTCCCAATCCTCTTCTGGATCATCCAAATGCTCTCTAGCAAACTTCAGACGGGCCTGGACATGTACTGGCTTAAGCAGGGGGACACGTCTGGCACTGCAGGATTTGAGTCCCTGGCGGCGTAGTGTGTTACTGATGTAGCCTTTGTTACTTTGGTCCCAGCTCTCTGCAGGCCATTCACTAGGTTCCCCCCATGTGGTTCTGGGATTTTTGCTCACCGTTCTCGTGATAATTTTGACCCCACGGGGTGAGATCTTGCATGGAGCCCCAGATCGAGAAAGATCATCAGTGGTCTTGTATGTCTTCCATTTTCTAATAATTGCTCCCACAGTTGATTTCTTCACACCAAGCTGCTTACCTATTGCAGATTCAGTCTTCCCAGCCTGGTACAGGTCTCCAATTTTGTTTCTGGTGTCCTTTGACAGCTCTTTGGTCTTGGCCATAGTGGAGTTTGGAGTCTGACTGTTTGAGGTTGTGGACAGGTGTCTTTTATACTGATAACGAGTTCAAACAGGTGCCATTAATACAGGTAACGAGTGGAGGACAGAGGAGCCTCTTAAAGAAGAAGTTACAGGTCTGTGAGAGCCAGAAATCTTGCTTGTTTGTAGGTGACCAAATACTTATTTTTTTTTCCACAATATTTTTTATTGAACCTTTTTTTTTTACAAACATAACACAAACAATCAAACACTAAAGTAATTTAAAAAAAATGTACTAAAAACACCAACAACCACTAACAAAGGCAAGTCTTCAACAGTGCTCCTCTGTTTAGTCTAGGCCAGGGGTGTCAAACTCATTCCATGGAGGGCCAAGACCCTGCATGTTTTGCTTCTACCCAGTGTCTTCAGCAGGTGTTTTCACTGATTAGCAATCAGTGGGAAGAAATTCAGTGAAATCACCTGTTGAAGACACTGGGTGGAGGTAAAACCTGCAGGGTCTTGGCCCTTTATGGAATGAGTTTGACACCTGTGGTCTAGGCAATCCATTACATAAGTATACATATTATACATTCACCAATTTGGAATTTACAAGGTCCACACACATCATTCACCTTCTTCTTCAAAAGTTGTGTTTCTTTACATAATCAATGAAAGGTCTCCATATATTCTCAAACACATTTTCCTTTGATTTCAGTATGTATGTTATTCTTTCTAGTGGAAGGTTTGTTAACATCTGTCTTAACCACTGAGTCACATCTGGTCTATGAGTCTTTTTCCACAGTAGTGCAATACATTTTTTGGCATTAAGCAAACTGGGGTCTATGAATGCTCTTTCACTCTTATTAAAGTTATGCTTTTCTGGATACAGACCCAACAAAAACAATTTAGGATTCAATATGAATTGTTTTGAAATTATTTTTTCAATTGTTACCCTCACGTCTTCCCAAAACATTCTAATTTTTCTACATTCCCATAAACAATGAAATAGGGTTCCTTTATTTTCCATACATTTTGTGCACGTATCTGGTATGTTTTTGTTATATCTATTTAACTCCACCGGTGTAACATACATCCGCATTAACCATTTAAAATCTATCAATTTAAGACGTACATTTATTGATTTGGTTTGAGCTTCTGTACAAGCCAATTCCCATTGTTCCTCTGAAATTTCAGTTTGCAGGTTTTCTTTACAATAATTCAGTCTTTTCTGTGAGTTTTCACTTGAGGATAGTGTCAATGAGTTATAAAACTCTGAAATAATACCCTTTCTCTTACTATCTTTCGTCAAAATTTTTTCCAAGGATGAATAAGTAGGTCGGGTGAGAGCATTATTTTGATTTGATCGAATAAAGTTCCTAAGCTGAAAATATTTTAAAAAATGTGTTCTATTAAGATTAACTTTGATCCTCAGTTCTTCAAAAGACATTATGTTATCTGAACATGACAAATATAAGTCTTGAATCTTTTGAATCCCTTTTAAATTCCATACTTTAAATACAGCATCCACTCTCCCTGGTGTAAAATATTGATTATCCCATATTGGGCTAAATTGTGACAATAAGTGTGGTTCTTTTAAGTATTTTTTGGTTTCACACCATAGTTTGATCATATGCTTTACAATTGGATTTTTAACTTGTTTCTGTAATTTTTTAGCCGAGTCTGAGTATATGAATATGGGAAGAGGTAAAGGTAAATTGTATGATTCCATTTCAGTCCAGTGAGGGAGATCATTTGATGAAAAATAATATGTCATAGACCTCAGTTGTGCTGACCAGTAATACAACATAAAGTTTGGACATTTCAGACCTCCACGATCAAATGGTAAATATAGTAAGGACAGACGTAATCTAGCCTTCCTATTGTTCCATATAAATTCCACTAACTTTTTTTTAATTCTTGAGAATAGATCTGAAGGTGGTGGAAAGGAATGTATTGAAATAAATAAAGTATTTTGGGTAAGATATTACTTTTAAGTATATTAATTCTCCCGATCATCGACATTGGTAGTGACATCCATCTCTGAAGTAACTCATTGTCTGTCATTAAGGCTTCCTAGTTGGCACTGGCGACTGATTCTATCTTAGGCACAATTTGAATTCCTAAATATTTAAACTGATTTACAACATTGAATTGATTTACCTCAGGAGCTGGGTGATTTCTCTGGGTCTCATTTAGCATTAATATTGAAGATTTAGTTTTATTTATTTACAGACCCAGCAGACCCAGCAGCACGGAGACCACCCCAAGTGCGCCTGTGTGACAGGGGACTGTCATTCGTGCATCGGCCTGTTCAGCCACAGGCGGTGCTGTTCCAGCAGAGTAGACGTTTAGGATTCTCTTCCATGGTCATCATAGACCGACGGAGGCCGCCGCCGCCGATCCTGATATTTCCCCAAAATTCTTTATTAAATTTAACAAGGTCGGAATTGATTTTTTAAGATTCGACATAAACAAAATTATGTCATCGGCATACAGGGAGATTTTATGTTCTGTTGGTCCTACTTTAATTCTGTATATTTGTGATGTAAACGTACTGCCATCCGCTAAAGGTTCAATTGCCATAGTAAAACAGTAAAGGTGAAAGTGGACAGCCTTGTCGACATCCTCTATTGATTTTTTAGTTGATTTTGAGATATTGCTGTTTGTTAAGATTTTCTGCTGTAGCATTATTGTATATTATCTGAACCCATTTTATGAAATTATTTCCAAGTCCAAACCTTTGTAAGACTTCAAAAAGATAGTGCCATTCGACCCTATCAAAGGCCTTTTCGGCATCCAATGATAGGAGAGCTGTATCCGGTGCTTCTTTATTAGAAAAAATAATATTAAATAGTCTTCTTACATTATGGAAGCCTTGTCTTCCCATTATAAAGCCATTCTGATCTCGGTTAATAATATTTGGTAATATTTCTTGTAGTCGTCTTGCTAAAATTTTACAGATTATCTTAAGGTCAGCATTAATAGGCTTATTGGGTCTCATGTTTCACATTTATTAGAGGGTTTACCTGGTTTTGGCAACAGTATAATTAAGGCATATTCATGTATAGTGGTAAATTACTATTTTGAAATGCTTCTAAAACCATTTCCAAAAAGGTTTTATTAATTTATTCTTAAATTTTTTATAGAGGTCAACTGGAAGACCATCTGTCCTGCACTTTTCCTGATTTCATATTATCAATGCTAGCCCAACTTCTTCTTGACTAATTTTAGACTCCAGCATCTCCCTATTTTCATTTGGAATACACGGTATAGATGATCCGTCCAAAAACCCATTTAGTTTTGTTAAGTCAGTTTCATTTTTTGTATCATATAGTTTTTCATAATAATCTCTAAAGGCACTGTTAATTTCTACAGGATCTACAACTGCCTGTCCGTTACTTATAATACTGGTAATTGGTGTTTTAAATTCTAATTGTTTAATCTGCCATGCCAATAATTTCCCTGTTTTTTCACCTTGTTCATAAAAAGATTGCTTCAATCTTAGAAGACTCGAGGCAGCTCTATTTGCTGATTTTTTGTCATATTCAGCTCTCAGAATCAGTAATTCGTTCTCTAACTTTGGGTTACTTCCTGCATACACTTTTTCTTGAAGAATTTTTATTTTATGTTCCAATTGGGCTCTCTCCTCTCAAGTCTTCTTAGATTTTGAACCTGTATAACTAATAATATGTCCCCTAATAAAAGCTTTGAAAGCCTCCCACTTTATACATGCTGATGTTTGTGTAGTATTGATATCAAAGAACTCATCTATCTGTTTTTCTATGTACTTAGCAAATTCCTCATCCTGAAGCCATTTATGCTGAAATTGCCACCTACCTGGATCCTTTGTCAATTTCTTATCTACATATATTAGACAGCAGGGTGCATGATCAGAGATCACGATGTTATCATAGAAACAGTTTTGAATCTTGGACCTTAATTCTGTGGAGATCAGAAAATAGTCAATACGTGAGAATGTCTTGTAGGTATTAGAATAACAAGAGTAGGCTTTGACTTGTGGTTTCATTTCTCTCCATATATCTAGCAATCTCAATTCTTTCATAAAATGATTAATGGTCATCCTACATCCATTGTGCGTACAGTCCAGTCCTGTTGATCTGTCTATACTGGGATTCAATGTACAATTAAAATCCCCTGCTATTATATGTTGCCCTGTAAGTGATGATAAAATAAGAAATAAATTAGCAAAGAAGTTTTGATCATCTATATTGGGACCGTATAAGTTCACCAGATTTATATTTTCTAATAACAAAGATCCTTGGATGATTAGATATCTTCCTAATTTGTCTCCAATTACATTTTTCACTTGAAATGGGACTGATTTATGTATGAGAGTCATAACTCCCCTGGCTCGGGATGAAAATGATGAGGTGAACACATTTCCCTGCCAGCTTCTCCTAATTCTTTTTACATCCTCCTCTATTAGATGAGTTTCTTGTAAAAACACAATTTTTGAACCTATGTCTTTTATTTTATTCATAACTTGTTTAAGTTTTTTTAAATTTTGTAGACCTCTGCAATTCCATGAAGTTACATTAAGATTAACGCTTTGGTCTATGATCAATAAGGAGTTTGAGATTACCTCGCAATATAAACATACTCATACAGAGAAGCAAAAACATGAGTGGTTGAACATTTGTCCCACAAACTACACACAAACAAATTTCCCCTCCCCACATTCGTGGTAATCCCCCCAAAATTAAAAAAAAAAATTCCGTCTCCCGCTATAGCCAATGACTGCTCCACACCCGCGAGGATCAGTCAAACCACTCTTTCTTTCTCCTCCCAATCACCCTGACTCTACTGCTTTTAATGACATAACATTAACTCTCTTCTGTAGTTTTTCCAACTTAACTCCAAAATTTTATAGCAACTTTGTACATCATAGGTTTTTTTTTATATACTACAATCTATATTTTGTAAACTTGCTATATGTTTCAGATCAGTCAGATGCCTGTGCAAATTCTTAAATATTCTACCTTTATATCTTGTTCATGCTTCATGCTTAGCTCCCACCAGTCTCTTCTTGGATCTGCTTGATGAGCTCCTGCGCTTCCTGAGGGGTCTTGAAGATATGGGTTCTCCCTTTATATGTGACCAGCAGTCTTGCCGGATGAATCACTCCGTGACGAATCCCGAGGTTGCGCAGCTCTTTACGGGCGGGGTCAAACTGTTTCCTTAATTGTTGAATTCCTGTGGCCAAATCTGGGTAGAACCGCACCTGTTGATCCTGGTATTTAATTTCTCCTTTAGCTCGCGCCGCGTTGGAGACCGTCATTTTGTCTCTGTAGCTGAGGAACTTCATAATCAGCGTCCTCGATGGTGTCTTATTATCTCTCGGTGGGCCGATTCGGTGAGCGCTCTCTAAGACGACCGATGACTGCAGATCCGCGTTGTTCAGCGCTTCTGGAATCCACTTTTCCAAAAAGGAACATGTATCCCGTCCCTCCGTTCCCTCCGGGAGGCCCACCAGCCTCAGATTGTTCTGTCGCGACCGGGATTCTAAGTCCAGGACATTATCTTCCAGACGTTTATTTTTTAATTCCAATGTGCGCACCTTTAATTGTAGGCTGGTGACGTCATTCTCAGCGCTGGAAATTCAGAGCTCCGCCTGCGATACTCGTTCCATACAGTCGCTTATTTCCTTTCTCATTCCTTCTATCGCTGCTATAATCCCATCAAATTTAGAGGAAAAGTCTGCTGTCATGGAGCTGATGGCAGCGAGCACCGCACTCGTTCCCTCCCCAGCAGTCACCACTCCGCCGCTAGCTTCCTCCGCCATAGTCTCTGGAGATTTTTCTGCTTCATCACGAGCGTGAAAGTCTGTTAACTTGGACTGTTTCGACGATTCACTTTTCCTCCGCCTAATTTCCCAGCCTTAGGCTTTACCATATCCGCGCCCAAACGCTGGGATAGGTTTTTGTTCCAATTGAGAGAGTTTTAGCCAACTTTTTATTTTTAGGAGCAGAGCAGAGTGAAACACGTCTTCCTACATGGCCGCCATAACCGGAAGTCTCAAATACTTATTTTACTGAGGGATTTACCAATTAATTCATTAAAAATCCTTCATTGTGATTTTCTGGATTTTTTTTTCTCATTTTGTCTCTCATAGTTGAGGTATACCTATGATGAAAATTGGAGACCTCTCTCATCTTTTAAGTGGGAGAACTTGCACAATTGGTGGCTGACTAAATACTTGTTTGCCCCACTGTATATTGTAGTTACAGGGAGGCGGCGCAACCCTCTCCCTCCCATTACATAAAACCAGCGTAACTAGCGTAAAACAAACGTAACGTTAAGCAAAACAAGCTGGCAGGATACGTAGCGTCTTCCTTCTCTGGCTTTTTTTGCCTGAATAAATGCAAAAAAGGAGAACAGAAAGCAGAGGCGACGATACGACACACTCTGGAAAAGTACTGGAGCGTTTAGGAAGCCATAGAGCAGTATAAAGGAGAAGACATGAGGATACAAGCTACAACACATATCAAGGTAAGCTAATGATTGCTCATGCTACTTTGCTTTTAAGTCCGCCGTACAACATTGTAATGTCGGCAAGTTATCGATATTAGGTCCTAAAATATGTATTCTCTGTATGTGTGTGTGTTTCAGATGGCTCTCTTGTGGCAAAAATATTGTTTCAAACGGTCGGCGTGAATGTTCAACGCAGTGATGCGACCCCAGCTTCACAAACGCAAAGTGGCTATAATGTCTGTAGAAATGTTTAGCTTCCTGTGCAATAAATTGCTCTGATCTGTGTCAAAATCATGGAGAGACTGTTGAGACGTCATGGGATTTACCTGCTCCAGCCAGTGGTGTCGTGGAAAAACATGGATCAGTCAGGTGCCATATTGTAGCATATGAGCTGTTAAATATTTCAACAGGTAAACAGTACTGAGTTAGGCATAAGGTATATTTAACAATTATGATGCATTTTAAGCCAAAACAAATGGATCTAGGATTAAAAGCAATTAAAATAATGCAGTCACAAGGTTACATGGAGAAATACGTGGATTAACTGGAAATACATTGTATTGAGTATTGCTGACTACATGTAGATACTGTATAAATATATATTCTCTGCATCAACAGTGAACTATACTTGTATTCATATAGTATTGCCCTGGGAATTTTGACAATAAACCTTTGTACTTTTGCAGATGTGTCTATTTTGTTTTGTGTGTGAAGGTTACCACCAAGTGACATAAATACTAAAAGATTGGAAAAGCTGTCTAAGAACAATCCAGCAGTTTGACAAGTCACTTTTGGTTTGGTGTAAGTCTGCCAACAGAATTATGAATCATAAAGCAGTTTGTGTTAAAATGTTAAATCCCATTAAACCCAAACTCAGGGGTGTCCAGTCATGTGCCATGGAGGGCCAAGACCCTGCAGGTTCTCTCTTCTATCCCATTATTAGGAAAAACAGATGCTAATATGGTCCAGAATTCCTCCATATACTGGGACTATCACTAAAGTGTGCAGCGTCTTCTGCACTGGCACATCCAACAATACAGTCTTCAGCAAATAATTGTTTTGGTTACTTTTCTTAAAAATGAGCCATTATTTTCAAAGTCACTATTAAATGGTTCGTACTGTTGACTCTTTTCCCACCGGTGTTTGAACAGACAAAACAGAAAATCATGATGCAAACACATAAATCACTAAATTGTTTATTACAATCAGCAGCAAATTACAGATTATTTAGAATGTGCAAAATTCAAACTGTAAAAAAAAAACAAAAAACAAAACTGGAATGGGTCACACACGCCAGCCACGCTGCCTCACTGAGCAGCAACTGGTCGGCCCCTCGTACTGGTCCTGGTTCAGCAGATCTTCAGCCTGCATCTCTGTAAATAGTGAGGCAAGGTCTGGTTCGGGTGGATCATTTTCCCCTTGCCTAGATGAAAGACAGAAACGGGTAGTGGATAATTAAAGCAAGTTTAAAACATATTTGAGAAATGAATGAATGAATCTTTATTTTGGATAGATTAGATTAAAAGAAAGGAACAGAATAATAGAACAAAGGGGAAAAAAAACAAGGTCAAATTAAACAGCAACTCCTCGGATTATACAATTCAGCATAAGTTATGTGAAATGGGTGATGGCTGAAGCCGCAGCTTATATTGCCCACCCATGTTCCATCTAAGAATTCAAACATAAAATAAAATAAGTGATTACAAATCAGAACAAAGTCAAGACAAAACACGACAAAAACTAAGCAACAGCACAACACAGACTGGATATGATAATCCTTATGTGATGTTACATGTCATATATATTCATTCATTCATTCATCTTCTTCCGCTTAATCCTTTTCGGGTCATGGGGGGGCTGGAGCCTATCCCAGCATCTTTGGGCGAGAGGCAGGGTCCACCCTGGACAGATCGCCAGTCCATCGCAGGGCCAACACAGAGAGACAGACAACCATTCACTCTCACAGTCATGCCTAAGGACAATTTAGAATCCCCAGTTTGATGCCAGTTAACCTTGTATATATGTTTGGAGTATTTCTTTCTTTAGTTTTTGTTTAAATTGTCCAAGCGTTGTACATGATTTTAATTCAGCTCCAAAAGCGTTCCACAATCTGATTCCTTGCACTGAGACACAGTGTTGCTTGGTGGTAGTTCTCACTGAAGGTTTTTGAAATATACATGTTCCTCTGAAATGATATTGTTTCTCCCTTATTTGGAACAACTTTTGGATATTTGCGGGCAGTGATAGATTCTTTACTTTAAACATTATTACTGCAGTTTTAAAGTCAACCAGATCTTTCAACTTGAGAGCTTTTAATTTAAGAAAAAATGGGTTTGTTGGTTCCCTGTAAGCAGCTTTGTTTATTATTCTAAATAAGTACATGCACAGCATGAAAGTGCAACATGTAAAAAACACCTTTTTAACCAGGATTACAACTAGCTTATTTCATCAGATATTGTCAACACAAAGGCTACATACAACCACGAATGTAGCATTGAGCTAGGTCATTGTTGAAACACGATTAAGTTTTCGTCTGTCCAAAGTGAACTTTCCACGGCTGGGAAAAATAACGTAAAACATGAATATCACATCACTCACCGTCCTCTATATCACAATATCACGGCTTCAACTGCTGAAGTTGGGTGCTGTCGCGGCCGTACATTCAATTCAATTCGGGTGGCTGGGTCTAATTCCCGGTGCATCTCCGTGTATTTTCCAGTGCATCTGCTTGTCCTCCCCAGTGCAAGCTCGGTCTGCTTCCCTCTGCATTCCTCTCATTAGCCGAAATGCAAAGAAAACTCTGCTGGACCGCGGTGCTGATTTCTGCTGATTTCTTTTAAGCCATTATATCGTTGTTGTTTATAATATCGCTTGTTTGCTGGGTCACGGATGAAAATTTGTAAATGGCAGCCAGCTGGTGATTCTGGAAAGTCAGCATAATGCCCACTCTCATGACGCTACGCCCAGACCAATCAGTGGCCAGCAGTGGCTTGACGTAACCGGGCCGGTATGCTTTGGACCTGCTGTGGAGCAGTCCCGAAAAAATAGGAACAATTCTAATAAAACAGAACTGTAAGGACTTCTGGTCCTCAATGGAAAAGCGGACAAGCCGTACCGTACCGTACTGACCCTAGTGGAAAAGCGCCTTTAGTTCACAGGATCCACTTATTCCTCAGGTTGTCCTGGGTGATCTCTTTGCTGTTGACAAAAGGCTGTCATCATTACAGTGTTTGAGTGGGTTAAACACAATGAGCTGTTTACACCTAAAGAGTCTTTTGAAGCTCATGCTGACGCCCTCAAAATGACTGAGCAGGAAATGAGATGGCAGGTCTGCAGTATGTGCTACGTGTATGGCTATTGTCTCTAAATGAAAAGCTAAACAAGCCTGATGGAAATAATAATCTTCTCTATATAAAAGAGACTCTCATCCCGTGCATAGTGGTGCCATAATAGCTGAAGAGTGCCTCTGACATGGTTTCACTGATCACTTGACCGTAAAAGAGGGCAAAGGTGACCTTTTTTAGCTGAACTTTACCTGTGAAGGTGTACACCAGGGGAGGGATTGAGCGCGCCCTTCTGGGATGGATATGCACATTTTGCACCAAAACACGTTCATCTCTGGGACACAGAACCTGTCTTCTTCCTGAGAAGTGTGATGGCTCAATAGCAAATAGAAATAATTTTGTTAATCCTAACTGACCTATAATGGGAAAAGTTTAGTCTGATTTAATGTGAGAAAAAAAGTTTTGAATTTTTTATCAGAAATGTAGTATCTTAGATTCTTAGAATATTCCCAACAGTCAATCCACAATGAGAATGTATAATACAAGGATGTTGCACTTCTGAAAATTGTGTTTATTTATATATTCAATGTATGGGGCTTCTTTACCCTGAATTACTGCATCAGTGTGGTGCCATGGGAGGTTATCAGCTTGTGTCACTGCTGAGCTGTTACTGAACCCTAAGTTGATTTGATAGCAGCTTTCACTTCATCTGTATTGTTGGGTTGGGTGTTTATCATCTTTATTTTAACTATATTCTATAAAGAATCTCTGGGGTTCAGATCAGGTCAGTTGGCTGACCAGGAAAGCACAGTGATATGATGGCCAGCAAACTGTTCTGTAGTAGTTTCATTGCTGTGGCTGGTGCTTTTCAGCAGAGCAAAAAGTGCTCTAAAATTTCCTGGTAGACAGCAGTGTTGACTTTGGACTTAAAACACAGCGGACCATCACCGGCAGATGACATAGTACCCCCAGTTATCAGACTGTGGGTACATCAAACTTGAGTAGCTGACTAATGTAATGTTGAGTGAAACCTCAGAGGGAATCCCTGCTGACATCACACAGGGAGGAAGCCTTTGGCAGCTGTAGATATCTGACCACACTCGTGTGTCATAGCAGACATCAGGGCGTTGTCTCTCCGTCTCTATCTGCTCAGGCCAGGCTGCATTCGCTCACCTCCCTTTAGCTCCAGTTCGGTGGTTCTGCACAAAGCCTCCTAACAACATGACATCACTCTGAGTAATGTGGAAGAAAGCCAGCTGGTGGATTTCCTCCCACTCACTTTTTGAGGTTACACACACGGGGAGTTGTATGAAATTGTGTTTTCAAGCCCTGCAAAGTGCTTAGAACGTGGAAAAAAAAAAAAGTAGATTTTGGAAGTACTTGAGGCTCATTTTAACAAATTATTAATAATGAAGGGAGGTTCCTGAAAGCCCAGCCTCCTCCTTTCTGAAGCGTCCAGGCCTGCCAACTGCATTAGGGCACCCGACTGTGTGTATTACAAGAAACAGATGTTTTCTCTTTAGCTTTTTTAGAGGAACGCCATCAGTTCAAATCTTCATTGTTCCTGAGATGGTGATTGCTTGTTAATCATTTTGCTAAGTCCCTATGACTGGCATTCAGCTAAGCAGCTCCCAACTCCACCGTCTTGGATAACAGATGGTTTACCACCAAAAAGGTCATATACTGGAAGATCTGGTGTCACCTGCTTTGGTCAGAGTTAGTAAATGAGGCTTAATACTCTTAATACTTGAGTAACCCAGTCACAGGGGGGCACAAGCCAGTGTACTCCTAGTGCCAGTCCCAAGCCCGGATAAATGGGGAAGGTTGTGTCAGGAAGGGCATCCGTCGTAAAACCTTTGCCAAAATCAAACATCCGGACATCATAACGAATGAGACTTTCATACTGGATCGGTTGAGACCCACGTTAACGACTGCCACCGATGCTGTTAACCGACAGGGTAATGGTGGAAATTGGGCCACTATTGGTCGAAGATCGAGGAGGAGGAGAGGGGGGAGGCGTGTTAGGAGGGAGAGAGAGAAAATGAAAGGTAGAAGTGTGGAGGTGAGCGTGGGGACATTAAATGTAGGGACTATGACTGGTAAAGGCAGAGAGTTGGCTGATATGATGGAGAGAAGAAAGGTAGATATACTGTGTGTTCGAGAAACCAGATGGAAGGGAAGCAAGGCTAGGAGCACTGGAGGTGGATTTAAACTGTTCTACCATGGTGTAGATAGGAAGAGAAATGGAGTAGGAGTAATCTTGAAGGAAGAATATGTTAAGAGTGTTCAGGAGGTAAAGAGGGAGTCAGACGGAATCATTAGTTTAAAGCAAGAAGTCAAAGGTGTGATGTTGAACGTTGTCAGTGCGTATGCCCCCACAAGGACGGCATCAGCGCAAAGCTCCTCAAGTCCTGTGCAGACCAGCTGTGTGGGATTGTGGAGCACATCTTCAACCTGAGCCTGAAGCTGGGGAGGGTACCACAGTTGTGGAAAACATCTTGTGTGGTACCTGTACCAAAGACTTCCCACCCCAAAGATCTGAAGAGCTACAGACCAGTGGCCCTGACGTCTCGCATGATGAAGACCCTGGAGAGACTGCTCCTTGCTCACCTCCGCCCCCTGGTGGGACCAGCGATGGATCCACTCCAGTTTGCCTACCAGCATGGCATTGGGGTGGAGGATGCAGTGATCTTCCTCCTTCACCGTTCTCTGTTCCACCTGGAGAAGCCCGGGAATGCTGTGAGGATCATGTTCTTTGACTTCTCCAGTGCTTTCAACACCATTCAACCGATGATCCTGAAGGACAAGCTGCTGTGCACAGGGGTGGACCAGCACCTGTCATCATGGATCCCGGACTACCTCACAAACCGGCCTCAGTTTGTGAGAACCCGGGACTGTGTGTCCGACACGATCATCGGTAGCACGGGGGCCCCCCAGGGAACGGTGTTGGCTCCCTTCCTGTTCACTCTTTATACTGTGGACTCACACAACACAACACACTGCCATCTACAGAAGTTCTCTGACGACTCTGCGATCGTCGGCCTCATCTCCAACGGAGATTAAGATGAGTACAGAGGGCTTATGCAGGACTTCGTGGACTGGTGCCATCGGAACTGCCTCCAGATCAACGCGAGGAAAACTAAGGAGCTGGTGGTGGACTGCCGCAGGGAAGGACAACCCCTCACAGCACCAGTAAACATACAGGGAAAAGACATTGAGATAGTGACATCCTACAAGTACCTTGGTGTTCATCTGAACAATAAACTAGACTGGTTACACAATACCGACGCACTCTACAAGAAGGGACAGCACAGGCTGTTCCTACTGAGGAGGCTCAGGTCTTTTGGTGTACAAGGGGCGCTGCTAGTGGTCTGCTGGGGCAATGGCATTACAGCAGCCGATAGGAAGAGACTGAACAAACTGATCAAGAAAGCTAGATCTGTCCTGGGGCAACGCCTTGACCCAGTGGAGGAGATAGGAGAGAGAAGGATGGTGGCTAAACTGTCATCTCTGCTGGAGTCCAAGTCCCACCCTATGCAGGACACATTGAACGCACTGAGGAGCTCATTTAGCAGTAGACTACATCATCCTAGGTGCGCAACCAAGAGGTTTTGCAGGTCCTTCGTACCTACAGCTGTCAGACTGTATAACCTAAGCAGGGCTGCTCGCAGAGATAGCAAAAAAAACATGACGACCTAATAGTATTGAATGCAAAAGATAAGATAAGCCTTTATTAGTCCCACAATGGGGAAATTCCAGGATTGCAACAGCACAGGGATAGCAACACTCAGAGCAACAATCAGAAGGCAAGGAAAAACAAGAGCAGCGAGTATACATATGTACATATAAACATAAATATATAGACACACAGTGCAGAGCATTGTAGTAGTAGTAGTAGATTAGTTTATTTGACAGGGACAGTGCAATAAACATAGACAATTAATCAAAGACAATCAATCTGATGTGTTGCACATAGAGTGTATAGCTATTAGCTAATTTGCAACTCTTGTCCCTGGATGGGCTTTAGAAAAAAGAATCAAGATAAAAAATATACACAATAACCACATACATCAATGCAGAAAAATTATAAATACACAATTATAAATATTATAAATATTATAAATACACAAATATAACAGCCTGACTCACATTTAACATAAATATTATAAATATTATAAATACACAAATATAACAGCCTGACTCACATTTAACATAAATATTATAAATATTATAAATACACAAATATAACAGCCTGACTCACATTTAACACATATAACATAACTCACATTTGCCTATTTCAGGCTTCCCTCCCTTCGTCACTCACTATAAACAAACACATTTATTCCTTCCCTTCATTCACTCTCACTTTGCAGACAAATAATTCATACATGAGTACATTCTTGTTTATTTTTCAGCCAGTTTTTAACATTTTTAGTGAATGTTTTAAAGTCCGTTATTATTTTAATTTCATTTGGCATTGTGTTCCAGATGTGACTGCCCTTTATAGAGAAAGCTGTTTGTCCAAATGTGGTTCTGCGGTGGAATATTTTACAGTTATTGTTAACAGAACTCCTGGTGGCTCTGCTGCTGTCCTGTCTTTGGACGAAACCAGCAAGTGGCTCGGGTGCTGATTTATGGAAACATTTGAACGTTAATTTCAGAAGACAGAGGTCAATGAAGCTCTCAAAACTCAATAGGTTGTATTTTTTTAAAACATTACAGTGATGCCACCTAATGGGCTTTTTGTCCAAGATTTTTAGGGTTTGATTATATAATGAACCTATATGTCTTATTGTGGAAGGGGCTGCTTGAGCCCAGACTGTCAAACAGTATGATATATGAGAAAAAACCATAGAATGCATATACAGTGCAGCTGCTTCGTAAGGTATGTAATATCTAATTAATTTAAAGCAGTTCAGATTTTTTTTTACTGTTTTTGAAATTTTCTTTATATGAAGATTAAATTTGAGTTGAGGATCTAGTACAATGCCAAGGTATTTGAATTCTGTAGCTAAACTGATGTCATGATCATGTACAGTATATTAACTTTAAAATGTTGCAGGTTACATTTTTTGATTGAAAAGCACATTGAGACTGTTTTCTGAAGGTTCAGCAATAGATGGTTCTTGAGGAGCCACTCTTGGAGATCAACCATACTTGTAGACAGTACATCTGCAGCCTGTGCTGGAGTCTTGGCAGCTGTGTAAATAACTGCATCATCTGCATAAAGTTGGCATGTTGCAGCTGAGCAGTGTAACGGCAAGTCATTAATAAAAATGCTGAAAAGTAAAGGACCAAGAATGGACCCTTGTGGGATACCCATGCGGTTGTTTAAAAATGAGGATTTATCCTGGTGAACTTTTACACACTGTTCTCTATTCTGGAGATAAGATGCAAACCATTCTAATGTATTTGGGGAGAAGTTAAAAGATACCATTTTGGATAAAAGCAAACTGTGGTTTACAGTATCGAAAGCCTTTTTGAGATCTAGAAAAACAGCTCCTACCACATTACCCCTGTCCAAGGACTGTTTGACGTTTTCAATAAGGCAACAATTTGCTGTTTCTGTTGAGTATCCTGGTCTAAAACCAAATTGATGTGGATGAAGAAGTTGACTGTCTTGTAAGTAGTCTATCAGCTGTGTAGCTACAACTTTTTCAAGAACCTTAGATAGGACTGGTAAAATAGAGATTGGGCGGTAATTGCATATATCGTCTTTACTGCCTGATTTATGAACTGGTATGACGACAGCTTTTTTCCAGCCAGATGGAAATGTACTAGACCTAATGGAGAGATTAATGAGATGAGTCAGTGGTTTGATTAATATTTTGCTGTGCATTTTGAGAAAGGAGGTGCTCATATTGTAGATATCATTAGTTTTTGAGTTTGACAGTGTTTTAACAATACCAGCAATTAACTTCTCATTTACCTCATCGATGTGAAAAGTATCTGTTGGAAGTATGGAATTTGTGTTGTTGAGCACATTTGTAGCTAGATGGAATAAATATATGAATATATAAACACAGTGCAGAGCATTGTAGCTAGATGGAATAAATATGAGACGCAACAGACTTAAACAAATGGTCCCCTCCAGTATACAACTAGGAAAATATCGGTCGCTGCGGAGGGTGACAATATGTATGGGTACATATTCATACTATGTAGGATAACTAAGTAGACGGTTATGCTGTTTATTCCATCTTGCTACAATGCTCCGCACTTTGTATATATATTGTGTACGTATGTATATCCACTGCTCTTATTTATATTTTTTGTATCTTCTTAATTATTGCTTTGAGTGTTGCTATCCCTGTGCTGTTGCAATCCTGGAATTTCCCCATCGTGGGACTAATAAAGGCTTATCTTATCTTATCTTATCTTATCTTAAGTTGGATGTCAGGTAGAAGAGAAAGAGGAATTCTGAAGTAACTTGGATGAAGTGTTCTGGGGGGTGATTGGAGCGGACTTTAATGGACGTGTAGGTGACGGGAACAGAGGTGGTGAGGAGGTCCTGGGTAGGTATGGTCTTAAGGAGAGAAATGTGAAAGGACAGATGGTTGTGGATTTTGCTAAAAGGATGGAAATGGCTGTGGTGAACACGCACTTCAAGAAGAGAGAGGAACATAGGGTGACTTACAAGAGTGGAGGAAGGTGCACACAGGTGGACTACATCTTTATGCAGAAGGAGAAATCTGAAAGAGATAGGAGACTGCAAGGTGGTAGCAGGGGAGAATGTAGCTAGACAGCATCGGATGTTAGTCTGTAGGATGACTTTGCAAAGCAAGCAGAGGAAAACAGTGAAGGCAGAGCCAAAGATTAGGTGGGGGAAGTTACAGAAGGAAGAAGGTCGCACAGAGTTCAGGAAGGAGTAGATACAGGCTCTGGGTGGTAGGGAAGAATTATCAGATGACTGGGAAAGTACAGCAGAAGTATTGAGGGAAATGGATAGAAAGGTATGTGGTGTATCCAGTGGACAGAGGAAGGAAAACAAGGAGACTTGGTGGTGGAATGAGGATGTACAGGAAAGTATCCAAAGGAAGAGGTTAGCAAAGAAAAAGTGGGATAGTCAGGGAGATGAAGAAAGTAGACAGGAGTATTTGGAATCTCGGCACATGACGAAGAGAGAGGTGGCAAAGGAAAAGGCATATAGTGAGTTGTATGAGAGGCTGGACACTAAGGACGGAGAAAAGGACTTGTATAGATTGACTAGACAGAGAGATCGTGCCGGAAAGGATGTACAGCAGGTTTGGTTGATTAAGGACAGAAACAAATGACGAGAGTGTGTTGAGAAAGTGGAAGGAGAACTTTGAAGAGCTGATGAATAAAAAAATGAGAGAGAGGAGGATGGATGAACGAAAGATAGTGAACAAGGAAGTCCTGAGGATTAGCAAGGCAGAAGTGAGGGCAGCTTTGAAGAGGATGAATGAGCAGTGAGCAGCAGTACAGTACCAAGAAAGAGTACTACAGATGCAGTGTTTGCTCGAAGAGTGTTGATGGAAAAGTATAGAGAAGGTCAGAAGGAGTTGCACTGTGTCTGTGGATCTTTAGAAAGCATATGATAGGGTACCAAGAGAGGACGTGTGGTACTGTATGAGAAAGTCAGGAGTGGCAGAGAAGTACAATGGTGTGGAAGTGTTTGCCCCCTTTCTGATTTCTCATTTTTTTTGTATGTCACACTTAAATGTTTCAGATCATCAAACAAATTTAAATATTAGACAAAGATAACACAAATAAACACAACATCCATCGATCTTCTACCGCTTTTCCTGAGGTCCAGGTCGCGGAGGCAGCAGTTCAAGCAGAGAAGCCCAGACTTCCCTCTCCCCATCCACCTGCTCCAGCTCTTCAGAGAGGATACCAAGGCGTTCCCAGACCAACAGGGAGACATGGTCTCTCCAGCGAGACCTGGATCACTGCAGATGCTGCTCCGATCCGTCTGTCAATCTCTCGCTCCATTCTCCCCTCACTCGTGAATAAGACCCCAAGATACTTAAACTCCTCCACTTGGGGCAGGAGCCTGTCCCCAACCCAGAGAGGACAATCCACCTTTTTCTGGCTGAGGACCACGGACTCGGACTTGGAAGTGCTGATTCTCATCCCAGCTGCTTCACACTCAGCGGCATACCGTCCCAGCAAGAACTGTAGGTCATTGCTGGATGAAGCCAGCAGGACAACATCATCGGTAAACAACAGAGATGAAATCCTGTGGCCACCAAGCATGACACCCTCCATTCCCTGGCTGCGCCTAGAAATCCTGTCCATAAAAATTATGAACAGGATCAGTGACAAAGGGCAGCCCTGGTAGAGTCCAACTCTCACTGGGAATGAGTCCGATCGAGTGTTGGCAATACGAACCAAACTCTCACAACGGTCGTACAGAGACCAAATAGCTCGTAACAACAAGCCCAATACCCCATACTCCCGGAGCACCCCCCACAAAAAACCATGAGGGACGCAGTCGAATGCCTTCTCCAAGTCCACAAAACACATGTAAACTGGTTGGGCAAACTCCCACAAACCCTTAAGGATTCTCTAGAGGGTAAAGAGCTGGTCCGATGTGCCACGGCCAGGACGAAAACCACATTGCTCCTCCTGAATCCAAGGTTCGACCAACGGCTGGACTCTCCTCTCCAGTACCTTGGCATAGACCTTTCCAGGGAGGCTGAGGAGTGTGATCCCTCTAAAGTTGGAGCACACCCTCTGGTCCCCTTTTTTGAAGAGAGGAACCACCACCCCGGTTTGCCATGCCAAAGGCACTGCCCCCAACCTCCACGCAGTGTTGCAGAGGCGTGTCAACCATGACAGCCCTACAACATCCAGGGCCTTGAAGTACTCAGGGCGAATCTCGTCCACCCCCGGGGCCCAGCCACCAAGGAGATTTTTAACCACCTTGGCGACCTCAGCCCGTGTGATAGGCGAGTTGTCCCCCCTTGTCCACAAGCCCTGCTTCCTCTGTGGAAGGCGTATCAGTGGGATTGAGGAGATCCTCAAAGTATTCCTTCCACTGCCCAACGATATCCCCAGTCAAAGTCAACAGCGCCCCATCTACACCATACACAGTGTGGACAGGGAGCTGCTTTCCCCTCCTGAGCCGCTGGACAGTTTGACAGAATCTCTTTGAGGCCGACCGAAAGTCTTGTTCTATGGCCTCACCGAACTCCTCCCATACCCAAGTTTTTGCTTCAGCAACCACCCGAGCTGCACTCTGCTTGGCCTGCCGGTACACCTCAGCTGCTTCGGAAGTCCCACAAGCCAACCAAGCTTCATAGGACTCCTCCTTCAGCTTAATGGCCCCCCTCACCACTGGCATTCACCACTTGGTTCAGGGGTTGCCACCACGAGATGCCCCGACGACCTTGCGGCCGCAGCTCTGGGCCGCTGCTTCAACAACAGAGGTGGAGAACATGGCCCATTCAGACTCCATGTCTCTAGACTCCCTTAGAATGTGGTCGAAGACCTCCCGGACAGGGGCCTCAGCCAGACGTTCCCAGCACACTCTTACTATACGTTTGGGTCTACCAGGTCTGAATGGCATCCTCCCCCTGCCATCGGATCCAACTCACCACCAGGTGGTGATCAGTTGACAGCTCTGCACCTCTTTTTACCGGAGTGTCCAAGACATACGGTCACAGGTCTGATGACACGATAACAAAATCGATCATCGACCTGCGACCTAGGGTGTGCTGGTGCCAGGTGCACATATGGGCACCCTTTTTCTTGAACATGGTGTTCGTAATGGACAAACTGTGGTTAGCACAGAAGTCCAATAACTGAACACCACTTGGGTTTAGATAGGGCAGGCCGTTCCTCCCAATCACCCCCTTCCAGGTTTCACTGTCGTTGCCCATGTGCGCATTGAAGTCCCCCAGTAGGACAATGGAATCTCCAAGAGGAGCACCCTCCAGCACCCCAGTCAGAGACTCCAAAAAGGGTGGGTACTCTAAAACATCATTTGGTGCACAGGCACAAATGATGGTCAGGATCCGTTTCCCAACCCGAAGGTGCAGGGAAACAACCCTTTCGTCCACCGAGGAAAACTCCAATATACAGGCAGCAAGGTGGGGGGGATACAAGAGTACCCACCCCTGCTCGTTACCTCTTACCCGGGGCAACTCCAGAGTAGGCCAAGCTCCAGCCCCTCTCCAGGAGACTGGTTCCGGAACCAGAGCTGTGTGTTGAGGTGAGGCTGACTATATTTAACCGGTATCTCTCAACCTCATGCACCAGCTCAGGCTCCTTCCCCACCAGAGGGGTGACATTCCACGTCCCAAAAGCCAGTTTAGGAAGCTTGGGATCAGTCTGCCAAGGTCTCCACCTTTGACCGCCACCTAATCCACATAGCATCAGAGCCCCATGGTCCCTCCTGCAGGTGGTGAGCCCACTTGAGGGCGGACCCATGTAACTCCTTTGGGCTGAGCCCGGCCGGGTCCCATGGGTGGAAACCCAGCCACCAGACGCTAGCCATCGAGCCCCTCCCACAGGCCTGGCTCCAGGGTGGGGCCCCGGTAACCCCATACCGGGCAGGGTACACTGAATCCTTGTTCTAGTATTTATCATGAGAGTCTATTGGATCGTTCTTAGTCTGGCCCTTCACCCAGGACCAGTTTCTCTTGGGTGACCCTACCAGAGGCAAATTGCCCCGGACAACATAGCTCCTGGGATCACTGGGGCATGCAAACCCCCCACCATAATAAGGTGACGATCCATGAGGCGATAAACACAACATGCAGTTTTTTATAAACACAGAATGCAGTTTTTAAATGAAGGTGTTTATTATTAAGGGTAAAAAATAAATCCAAACCTATGTGACCCTGTGTGAAAAAGTGATTGCCCCTGTTAAAACATAAATTAACTGTGGTTCATCACGTTTGGAAAGCTGAGTTCAATTTCTCTAGCCACACCCAGGCCTGATTACTGCCACGCCTGTTCTCAATCAAGAAATCACTTAAATAGAACCTGCCTGACAATGTGAAAAGATCATCAAAAGCTAGACATCATGCTGTGATCCAAAGAAATTCAGGAAAAATGAGAAAGTAATTGAGATCTATCAGTCTGGAAAAGGTTATAAAGCCATTTCTAAAGCTTTGGGACTCCAGCGAACCACAATGAGAGCCATTATCCACAAATGTTGAAAACATGGAACAATGGTGAACCTTCCCAGTAGTGGCCGGCCAACCAAAGTTACCCCAAGAGCACAGTGACGACTCATCCAAGAGATCACAAAAGACCCCACATCATCATCCAAAGAACTGCAGGCCTCACTTGCCTCAGTTAAGGTCAGTGTTCATGACTCCACCATAAGAAAGTGACTGGGCAAAAATGGCCTGCATGGCAGAGTTCCAAGACGAAAACCGCTGCTGAGCAAAAGGAACATAAAGGACTTCCGGTTATGGCTGCCACGTAGGACGGACGTGTCTCGCTCTGCTCTGCTCCTGGAGAAAAAAATTGGCAAATAACTCTCTCATTTGGGACAGAACGTATCCCAGCGTTTGGGCGAGGATATGTCGGCGAAGCCTAAGGCTGGAAAACCAGGCAAAGGAAAAAGCGAGCCGCCGAAACAGTCCAAATTAACGGACTTTCAGGTCTGTGACGCAGCAAATAAAACTCCATATATGGCGGAGGAGGCTGGCAACGGTGCGATGTCTGCGGGGGGAGGCGCAGATGCGCTGATGGCTGCCATGAGTTCAATGAGAGTGGACTTTTCCTCTAGATTTGATGGGATTATGACAGCGTTGGAAGGAATAAGAAAGGAATTGGGTGACTGTGTAGAACGAACGGCGCAGATGGAGCTCCGTCTCGCTAGTGCTGAAGATGACGTCACCCGTCTTCAATTAAAGGTGCGCACTTTGGAAAAAAAAAATAAATCTCTGGAAAATAATATTTTGGATTTGGAATCTCGGTCGAGACAGAATAACTTGAGGCTGGTGGGTCTTCCAGAGGAATCAGAAGGTCGGGACGTATGTTCCTTTCTGGAAAAGTGGATTCCGGAGGTGCTGGGCAGCGAGGAATTGCAATCAGCAGTGGTTCTGGAAAATGCACATCGTATTGGCCCACGGAGAGATAAGGGACCGCCGAGGACCTTAATTATGAAGTTTCTTAGCAACAGAGACAGGATGAAGATCTTCAACGCTGCACGAGCTAAAGGAGAGATTAAACACCAGGACCAGCAGGTGCGGTTCTACCCAGATTTGGCCACAGGAATCCAGCAATTGAGGAAGCAGTTTGATCCCATACGTAAGGAGCTGCGCAACCTTGGGATTCGTCATGGTGTAATCTATCCTGCGAGACTGCTGACCACGTATGAGGGCAGAACCCACATCTTCAAGACCCCAGAGGAGGCGCAGGAGTTCATCAAGAAGATCAAAGAAGAAGAAGAGACTGGTGGGAGCTAAGCATGAACAAAATATAAGGTAGAATAATTAAGCATTTGCACAGGCATCTGACTGACTTGAAGTAAATAGTAAGTTTACAAAATATAGATTGTATTATATATTAAAAAAACAAAACAAAAACAAAACAAACAAAAAAAACTATGATGTACAAAGTTGTTAAAAATTTTGGAGTTAAGTTGGAAAACTACAGAGGAGAGTTAATGTTACGTCATTAAAAGCAGTAGAGTTAGGGTGATTGGAAGGATGAAGAAGGAGTGGCTTAGGCTGTTCCCCGTGGGTGTGGAACGGTCGATGGCTATATCGGGAGACAGAATTTTTCTTTTGATTTTGGGGGGTTTGCCACAAGTGTGGGAAGGGGAAATTTGTTTGTGTGTAGTTTGTAGGATGAATGTTCAACCACTCATGTTTTTGCTTCTCTGTATGAGCATGTTTACACTGCAAGGTAATCCCAAACTCTCTATTGATCATAAACCAAAGTGTTAATCTTAATTTAACTTCATGGAATTGCAGAGGTCTACAAAATTTAAAAAAACTTAAACAAGTTATGAATAAAATAAAAGACATGGGTTCAAAAATTGTGTTTTTACAAGAAACTCATCTAATAGAGGAGGATGTTAAAAGAATTAGGAGTAGATGGCAAGGAAGTGTATTCACCTCTTCATTTTCATCCCGAGCCAGGGGAGTTATGACTCTCATACATAAATCAGTTCCTTTTCAAGTGAAAAATGTAATTGGAGACAAATTTGGAAGATATGTAATCATTCAAGGTTCTTTGCTATTAGAAAATATAAATCTTGTGAACTTATATGGTCCCAATATAGATGATCAGAAGTTCTTTGCTAATTTATTTCTTATCTTATCATCACTTACAGGGCAACATATAATAGCAGGGGATTTTAATTGTACATTGAATCCAGGTATAGATAGATCAACAGGACTGGATTGTACGCACATTGGATGTAGGATGACTATTAATCATTTTATGAAAGAATTGAGATTGTTAGATATATGGAGAGAAATGAAACCACAAGTTAAAGCCTATTCTTGTTATTCCAGTACCTACAAGACATTCTCACGTATTGATTATTTTTTGATTTCCACAGAATTAAGGTCCAAGATTCAAAACTGCTTTTATGATAACATCGTGATCTCTGATCATGCACCCTGTTGTCTAATATATGTAGATAAAAAATTGACAAAGGGATCAGGTAGATGGCAATTTCAGCATAAATGGCTTCAGGATGAGGAATTTGTCAAGTATATAGAAAAACAGATAGACGAGTTCTTTGACATCAATACTACACAAACATCAGCATGTGTAAAGTGGGAGGCTTTCAAAGCTTTTATTAGGGGACATATTATTAGTTATACAGGATCAAAATCTAAGAAGACTCGAGAGGAGCGAGCTAAATTGGAACATAAAATAAAAAGTCTTCAGGAAAAAGTGTATGCAGGAAGTGACCCAAGGTTGGAGAATGAATTACTGATTTTGAGAGCTGAATACGACAAAAAATCAGCGAATAGAGCTGCCTCGAGTCTTCTAAGATTGAAACAATCTTTTTATGAACAAGGTGAAAAATCAGGAAAATTATTAGCATGGCAGATTAAACAATTAGAAATTAAAACACCAATTACCAGTATTATAAGTAACGGACAGGTAGTTATAGATCCTTTAGAAATTAATAGAGCCTTTAGAGATTACTATGAAAAATTATATGATACCAAAAATGAACCTGATTTAACAAAACTAAATGGGTTTTTGAACGAACTATCTATACCGTGTATTCCAAATGAAAACAGGGAGATATTGGAGTCTAAAATTAGTCAAGAAGAAGTTGGGCTAGCCATTGATAATATGAAATCAGGAAAAAGTGCAGGACCAGATGGTCTTCCAGTTGACCTTTATAAAAAATTTAAGAATAAATTAATAAAACCTTTTTTGGAAATGGTTTTAGAAGCATTTCAAAATAATAATTTACCATCATACATAAATAATGCCTTAATTATACTGCTGCCAAAACCAGGTAAGCCCTCTAATAAATGTGAAAATATGAGACCAATAAGCCTATTAAACGCCGACCTTAAGATAATCTGTAAAATTTTAGCAAGACGAATACAAGAAATTTTACCAAATATTATTAATCGAGATCAGAATGGCTTTATAAAGGGTAGACAAGGCTTCCATAATGTAAGAAGACTATTTAATATTATTTATTTTAATAAAGAAGCACCGGATACAGCTCTCCTATCACTGGACGCCGAAAAGGCCTTTGATAGAGTTGAATGGCCCTTTCTTTTTGAAGTCCTACAAAGGTTTGGACTTGGAAATAATTTCATAAAATGGGTTCAAATAATATACAATAATGCTACAGCAGAAATCCTAACAAATAACAATATTTCAAAATCAATAAAAATCAATAGAGGATGTCGACAAGGCTGTCCACTTTCACCTTTACTGTTTACTATGGCAATTGAACCTTTAGCGATAGCGATACGTTTACATTCACAAATATATGGAATTAAAGTTGGACCAACAGAACATAAAATCTCCCTGTACGCCGATGATATAATTTTGTTTATGTCGAATCTAAAAAAATCAATTCCAACCTTGTTGAATTTAATAAAGAATTTTGGGGAAATATCAGGATATAAAATAAATAAAACTAAATCTTCAATATTAATGCTAAATGAGACCCAGAGAAATTACCCAGCCCCTGAAGTAAATCAATTCAATGTTGTAAATCAGTTTAAATATTTAGGAATCCAAATTATGCCTAAGCTAGAATCAGTCGCCAGTGTCAACTATGAAGCCTTACTGTCAGATATCAATGAGTTAACTCAGAGATGGATGTCACTACCAATGTCGATGATCGGGAGAATCAATATACTTAAAAGTAATATTTTACCTAAAATACTTTATTTATTTCAATACATTCCCTTATCACCACCTTTAGATCTATTCTCAAGAATAAAAAAAAAGTTAGTGGAATTTATATGGAACAACAGGAGGGCTAGATTACGTTTGTCTTTATTATATTTACCATTTGATCGTGGAGGTCTGAAATGTCCAAATTTTATGTTGTATTATTGGTCGGCACAACTGAGGTCTATGACATATTATTTTTCATCAAATGATCTCCCTCACTGGACTGAAATGGAATCATACAATTTACCTTTACCTCTTCCCATATTCATATACTCAGATTCGGCAAAAAAATTACAAAAACAAGTTAAAAATCCATTTGTAAAGCATATGATCAAAATATGGTGTGAAGCTAAAAACTATTTAAAAGAACCACAGTTATTGTCACAATTTAGTCCAATATGGGGTAATCAATATTTTAAACCAGGGAGAGCGGACGCTGTATTTAAAGTATGGAATTTAAAAGGGATACAAAAGATTCAGGATTTATATTTGCCATGTGCAGATAACATAATGTCTTTTGAAGAGCTGAGGATCAAATTTAATCTCAATAGAACACATTTTTTAAAATATCTTCAACTTAGAAACTTTATTCGATCAAATCAAAATAAAGCTCTCACTCGACCTATTTATTCATCCTTGGAAAAAATGATGATGAAAGATAGTAAAAGAAAGGGTATTATTTCAGAGTTTTATAACTCATTGACACTATCTTCAAGTGAAAATTCACTGAAAAGATTAAACTACTGGAAAGAAGATCTGCAAATTGAAATTTCAGAGGAACAATGGGAATTGGCTTGTACAGAAGCTCAAACCAAATCAATAAATGCACGCCTTAAATTGATACATTTCAAATGGTTAATGCGGATGTATGTTACACCGGAGGAGTTAAATAGATATAACAAAAATATACCAGATACATGCACAAAATGCATGGAAAGTAAAGGAATCCTATTTCATTGTTTATGGGAATGTAGATTAATAAGAATGTTTTGGGAAGAGGTGAGGGTAACAATTGAAAAAATAATCTCAAAACAAATCATATTGAATCCTAAACTGTTTTTGTTGGGTCTGTACCCAGAAAAGCATAATTTTAATAAAAGTGAAAGAACATTCATAGACCTCAGTTTGCTTAATGCCAAAAAATGTATTGCACTATTATGGAAAAAGACTCATAGACCAGATGTGACTCAGTGGTTAAGACAGATGTTAACAAACCTTCCATTAGAAAGAATAACATATATACTGAAATCAAAGGAAATTGTGTTTGAGAATATATGGAGACCTTTTATTGATTATGTAAAAAATTTAAACATAACTCTTGAAGAAGAAGGTGAATGATGTGTGTGGACCTTGTAAATTCCAAACTGGTGAACATAATATGTATACTTATGTATTGGATTGTCTAGACTAAACAGAGGAGCATTGTTGAAGATTTGATTTTGTTGGTGGTTGTTGGTGTTTTTAGTGCATTTTTTTTTTTTTGTAGTACTTTAGTGTTAGTGTTTGATTGTTTGTATCATGTTTGTTAAAAAAAAAAAAAAGGTTCAATAAAGATATTGTGGGAAAAAAAAAAGGAACATAAAGGCTTGTCTCAGTTTTGCCAGAAATATCTTGATTATCCCCAAGACTTTTGGGAAAATACTCTGTGGACTGATGAGACAAAAGTTCTAAAAAGAACTTTTTAGAAGGTGTGTGTCCCATTACATCCGGCGTAAAAGTAACACAGCATTTCAGAAAAGGAACATCATACCAACAGTAAAATATGGTGGTGGTAGTGTGATGGTCTGGGGCTGTTTTGCTGCTTCAGGACCTGGAAGACTTGCTGTGGTAAATGGAACCATGAATTCTGCTGTCTACCAAAAAATCCTCAAGGAGAATGTCTGGCCATCTGTTTGTGAAATCAAGCTGAAGCACACTTGGGTTCTGCAGCAGGACAATGATCCAAAACACTCCAGCAAGTCCACCAAACTGAAGACTTTGGAGTGGCCTAGTCAAAGTCCTGACCTGAATCCAATTAAGATGCTGTGGCATGACCTTTAAAGGCGGTTCATGCTCGAAAACCCTCCAATGTGGCTTACTTACAACAATTCTGCAAAGATGAGGGGGCCAAAATTCCTCTACAGCGCTGTAAAAGACTCATTGCCAGTTATCACAAAGGCTTGATTGCAGTTGTTGCTGCTAAGGGTGGCTCAACCAGTTATTAGGTTTAGGGGGCAGTCACTTTTTCACACAGGGCCATGTAGGTTTGGATTTTTTTTTCGCTTAATAATAAAGACTTTCATTTAAAAACTGCATTTTGTGTTTACTCGTGTTATCTTTGTCTAATATTCAAATTTGTTTGATGAGCTAAAACATTGAAGTGTGACAAACATACAAAAAAAAAATGAGAAATCAGGAAAGGGGCAAACACTTCTTCACACCATTGTATGTGAGGATGGTGCAGGTCATGTACTGTAGTGACCACTGAAACTTCACAGAGCTGTTGCCAGTAAATCTTTATTTAGGCATTTACATGTTCACATTCAACCAATTTTAGATGAGTTCGCTCAGGCATTGCCCAACACCCTGAGCCACTGGCTAACAAGCTAGTGTTAGCCTTAAGCCTTATTCATGCTGCATTTCCCCTCTAGTCCGCTTTGGTCCGCATGCGCTTTGGATGAGCCTGGTGCGCATGCGGCGTTGTACATGCTCACTTTTTTCGTCTACCAGGCCAAGCAATTGGCACATGCACACAACTGTTACTTGTAGTTTCGCCCCAGCCCTATGGGTAGCGCAAATGCGCTAACATGGCAGTTTGTTCACTGGCAATAAACCATGAGACTGACACACGTTTTTTTTTTGTAGCAGCAACAGTGGCGTTGTGTCAAGGAAAGGGGGAATTACCATTTTCCACTGCTCTTCTCCGCTCAAGCTGCTGCTGCTGCTGCAAAAGGTTTCATGTATGTTTATTCTCGTCTTCCGCCTCCTCATTGTCTTCCTCATCTACTTTGTCTTTGTATGCTGTGCTGATGGTGTCATCTTGTGAATGGGACGTTCAGTCTTGCACGTGCTCTGTCAGCGCATTCAGATCGTGGGCAGGCCACGCGGTCACAAAATTTGGGCTGCACGCAGTCGTCCGCGGTAGAGTCCTGTGTACACTAGCAGAGTGGAGGCAATGACGTAAATTTTGTCACACGAGGTTTCCAGTTGCACGTACGCGGACAGCGGAGGTGCAGCACGAATCCAGCTTTAAAGTGGCGTGAGATGTGACAGAAGAGGGAGGGTGAGATGAACTGGGCCTCGTTAGCATTTAAAGCAAAATGCACTGAATAAGGTTGAGTTGTGCTGCAACGGTTCATCAGTCGATCATTCGATGGAGAGAAAATTACCCAATAACTAATTTAGGGCTGCAGCTAATGACTGTATTACTAATCAAGTAGTCTGCCACTGTAATCGAACAATTACTTGAGTAATCGGATACTTTTTTAATTTTGTATTAAAGAAACTTCCATTGACCAATATGTGTGGAACTTTCTTTCCTGAAGAGTAGTAGTAATTGTACCAAATGCTCAATAACACAGGTACATATTTATTGCAATGTTTATTGCATCAAACGTAACTTTAAACATTACGGTACACCATAAAGTTCCGTTTTGTAGCGTTAGCTTCAACTTACAACATAGCAGCTACTGCTAATAGCTACCACTGCTAGCAGCTAATAGCGGCTAATAGTGGTAGCTGCTAATGCTAATAGTGGTAGCTGCTATATGTTCTTTGGCAATATAAGCATAATTAGCATAGCTGACTATATTCTGTTCAACTTAATTTAAAATCTCAATCACGTACCTTGTCTTGGTTGTGCTGGCCGTGCATGATGTGGCTGGATGCTGCCGAGACAGTGTGACAACGATGTTATGGGATGCCAGCTCACTGCTCGGCTTTGCAATGTACACACTGTACAATGTTTTCCTTCAATTTGAGTTTGAAATGATCCCAGATTTGAAATGTTTTGTTACTTTTTCTGACTTTCTTCCTTTTTACCGTCACTCTGACATCACACCATTAAACAAAGCCGCATGTTGTTTACATAGCGTGACTGGAAGAAGGTCATATAGACTGGAAGTGCTACATTAAGCGATGCTTTGAATCATAGATTTTGAATCAATTAATTTTTGTAATTGAATTACTTGAATTATTGAAGTAATTGTTGCAGCCCTAAACTAATTTAATGATCGACTAATCACCAACATATGTACCCTTTTTCAGAGGTCAGTTTTCCCTAAATCTTATAAAGGTTGAGAATTTTTTGTTTTCTTAGCATTTGTTTGACCAACCCACCAGAACATCTGATGGGGTTATCTTGAGCTCTAGATTGTTATGGACATTTTTTTGTTTGTTTGTTTTAATGGGCCAAAGGATCCCACTGACTAATGAATAACTGGCAGATTAATTGGTTACAAAATTAATTGTTAGTTACAGTTGTAGTTTTGAGCAAGGCTGTTTAAGCAGAGTGGAAAATTGTGGTGCAGTATTTAGTGCATTTGCTAGGTTGTTTTGCCATTAGGTCTTATTGATTTCGGCAGATACCGTTAGGCCCAGAAATATTTGGACAGTGACACAATCTTCATGATTTGGGCTCTGCATGCCACCACATTGGATTTGAAATGAAACAACTACAACGGAATTGAAGTGCAGACTTTAAGGTTTAATTCAAGGGGTTGAACAAAAATATATGATTAAACATGTAGGAATTGTAGCTATTTTTATACAAACGCTCCTCATTTCAGGGGCTCAAAAGTAATTGGACAAATAAACATAACCCTAAGTAAAATGTTACTTTTCAATATTTTGTTGAGAATCCTTTGCAGGCAATGACTGCCTGAAGTCTGGAACCCATGGACATCACCAAACGCTGGGTTTCCTCCTTTGTGATGCTTTGCCAGGCCTTTACTGCAGCTGTCTTCAGTTGTTGCTTGTTTGTGGGTCTTTCTGCCTTAAGTTTTGTCTTGAGCAAGTGAAGTGCATGCTCGATTGGGTTGAGATCTGGTGATTGACTCGGCCATTGCAGAATATTCCACTTCGTTGCTTTAAAAAACTCCTGGGTTGCTTTTGCAGTGTGTTTTGGATCATTGGTGAAGTGCCGTCCAATCAACTTTGCTGCATTTGGCTGAATCTGAGCAGAAAGTATATCCCTATACACTTCAGTGCCATTGGAAGCCGTGCATGCCCATGCCATCACACTGCCTCCTCCATGTTTTACAGAAGATGGGGTGTGCTTTGGATCATGAGCTGTTCCAATTCTTCTCCAAACTTTCTTCTTCCCATCATTCTGGTACAGGTTGATCTTAGTCTCATCTGTCCAAAGAATGCTGTTCCAGAACTGGGCTGGCTTCTTCAGGTGTTTTTTGGCAAAGTCAATTCTGGCCTTTCTATTTTTGAGGCTGATTCATGGTTTGCACCTTGTGGTGAATCCTTTGTATTTACTCTCATGAAGTTTTCTCTTTATGGTAGACTTAGATACTGATACACCTACTTCCTGGAGAGTGTTCTTCACTTGAGTGGATGTTGTGAAGGGGTTGTTCTTCACCATGGAAAGGATTCTGCGATCATCCACCACTGTTGTCTTCCATGGACGTCCAGGCCTTTTTGAGTTCCCAAGCTCACCAGTGCACTCTTTTTTTCTCAGAATGTACCAAACTGTTGATTTGGCCACTCCTAACATTTCTGCTATCTCTCTGATGGATTTCTTCTTTTTTTTTTCAGCCTCAGGATGGTCTGTTTCACCTCCATTGAGAGCTCCTTTGACCGCATGTTGTGTGTTCACAGCAACAGCTTTCATATGCAAACGCCACACCTGGAATCAACTCCAGACCTTTTAACTGCTTAATTGATGACAGGTTAACGAGGGAAGAGCCCATGCAGCCTTGTTATTTTTTTTTTTTTTTTTGCAGCCTTCTGAGTCAATTGTCCAATTACTTTTGGTCCCTTGAAAAAGAGGCGGCTACATATTAAAGAGCTGTAATTCCTAAACCCTTGCTCCAATTTTGATGTGAATACTCTCAAATTACAGCTGAGAGTCTGTACTTTAAGCCCATATTGATTATATAATTGTATCCTGAATATGTTTTCGTAAACAGCTAAAATAACAAAACTTGTGTCACTGTTCAAATATTTTTGGGCCTAACTGTACATTAGGAATAAAAACATTTTTTATGCCAGACCTGACAGCAATAAGCATCAACTGGAAAGACTGCAGAATCATTAGAGAAAAACCATTTAAAAGCTCAAACCAAATTTAACAAGGAATGTACTGTACATCGGGAATATCCAAAGTGAACTAAAACTGTTTGATGGGGTCTCAAGGAACTGTCGGAAACGCAATTTCCTGTTAATTTGTGTTTTTCTGCAGGAGGGAACTTCAAAGTTCGCCACGTTGGAAATCAACCCCAAACGAGCTCAGAGGAGACACCAGCAGCAGAGAGACCTGGTGAGGCTTCCTGTTCATAAAACTGCAGATGCTTAGAAAGAAAAGTATTAGGCGTCAGATAGCTCCATCTAGTGTCAAGTGAAGTTACTGCTGTATTTCATGCTAGTTTATTTTCAGTATTCTTACCTTTTTAAGTGAAAAAAATCACAAATTTAAAAAAGCAACACATTTTTTTATGAAAAATGGTTGCATATTCATGAGAAGAAATATAAGTTTTATGCAAAAAAAACCTTGCAAATTTAGAGAAAATGTTGCAAATTTTGAAGAAAATATAAATAGGATTTACAAGAAAAAAATCCTAAAATTTCTGGGAAAAAAATGACAAATTAATTGGAAAAAGTGTGAGTTTTATGAAAAAAATGTAACAAATTTATCTAAAAAATTGCTGCAGTTTTACTCATGAAATGTCATAAATTTACCAAGAAAAATGTAATAAATTGAAGAGAATAGCTGAAAATTTATGCCAAAGCAATTCAGTATTTATGGGAAAAGCTGTAGTTTTATGAGGGGAAAAAACCCACAATTTTGCAAGAATTTCTACTGAAAAAGAAAAAAATTACCAGGAAAAGTTACAATATTGTTAGAAAACTGGTATATTTATTTGAAAAAGGCTGCATTTTTAACCCCTTGCACTCTGGTTAATTTCCCTAAAAACGCCTAAAAATAACGTACCCAAAGTAAATCAAAAGCTGTTCTTCAACCCTTTGCAGCATCTTCATGGGGTTGGTCTCATTTAAAAGAAAACACTTTGAATTTTTGGGCAAAACAGTCATAATCTCTCTAAGTGCTCCTGCCACTGAGTAACAGTCATCTAAACATACTGAACTTGAAGAAAATAAATTTCGCCTGGGTGTTTTTTTGGATACAAATGCTTGCAAATAACACACAGCTTCAGATCCGGGCTGGAAAATGCAACAGAAATGTAGAACCAAGTGTTATCCAGCTGAGGTCAAAATTTTGTAACAATACCACAAAAAATGAATATATTACACAGCTTTCTTCTCAGGTTGTTCCCAGGCATTTTTGAACTTTGCCAAATTGTGCCAAATGGCACAGTTTGGAAAAACGTCTGTAACTTTTGAATGATTCAATATAGAAGCTTGATGTTGGGCTCTAATGAAAGGTGACACTCAGGGCTGTGTGTGCCCCCGCTACAGAGGACTGACATTGCCCTTTGCGCCGCGGTCTACTACGCACAGTTGTAATTTACCGATCAGTCAAAAGTCATTTTTGATTACAATTTTCAGGGATAAAGAATAATTTAGCTTATAACACTTACCTGTTCACAACAGCAGCATAGCTGGTGAACTTCTCTTCCTCATTGTCAGACAAACATGAAGCTGGTCCACTTGTTACAGACTCGTAGTTCTGTTCACGCGACCCGGTCAAACCATAATTCCATTATTGCGGTTTTGCGCTTCCATGATTGCGGTTTTGGTGAACGATTTTTCAAAACAAATAAGAACAGTAATAAGAAAAAAAGACTGGCGAACGCCTGTGTGTCACCCAGCCTTACACAAAACAGCTTTCGAACTTCTGTGCTTCAATTGGCTCGCTGTATTCGCAGCCGTTGGTAGGCGGGTCCTTCTTGCTAGGTTTTCAGTCATTGGTTCTTCAAGGTTTCAGAAACCCAATTCAAGGCTCTTATTAGTCGAATGAGAGGTCAATCACATCTAAACCAATCAAAGCACTCCTTTGGCTTTCTGTCCGCGGCTGTGTCTGTAGTGGAAGAACGGAAATGCAGGTGGGTTTTTTTTTTCATTGCCTCCTAGGACGCACAGTGTGCGTACTACGACGCCCTCGTGCGCCCTAGGACACAAAGGCGTGCCCGCCCGCGGTACACCGAAGTGCAACAGGTTAACTGGAAAAGGTAATGAATTTACCCCCCAAAAAGCAATTTTTATAAGAATAAAGTCTATGAAAAAACGTATTGGGAAAAATGAAACTAATTTAAAGTGTTCAATTTTACTCAGTAAAGGTATCAAATTTGCAAAGAAAAATATGCCAAATTTATGAAAAGGCAGAACACATTTATGCCAAAAATACAACAAATTTTGGAAAAGCATTATAGTTTAACGAGGAAAACACCTATACAAACTTGCAAGAAAAAAAAATCACAATTTTTGCAAATGATCAAAAAATTACCACAAAATGTAATTTTGTGAGAAAAAGGCAATAAAAAGCTGTAGATTTATGAGAAAAAAACCTAGTTGTGACGCTGCTGTTTGACCATAGTTTCCAGACTCAGATATTTGTGGCTTCATGCAGACCCCCTCAAAGCAGCTCTTAGTGATAATTAAAAAACTGCATAGTTTTGACCCACAGATGTTGATATTCTGAAAATAAACATGCTGAATAAAGCCATTTTGAAGATATAAAGATGTGTTGGTTTGCCCCCACATCCTGTGGCTGTGTGAGCAGGGAGTGATGCAGGGGACCATTCCCTACTTGGGCACGTTCCTGACCGACCTGGTGATGATGGACACTGCCATGAAGGATTACACTGAGGTGAGGAAACACACCAGATGAGTGCTTTCATCCTCCTGTCCAGGTGTTTTAACACCGATTTCCTGTCACATCTGCATTTTTTTGGTATTAGGGTGGGCTGATCAACTTTGAGAAAAGAAGAAAGGTGAATAAAAGTTTGAATAATGGCTGAAATGATGAAACTTATTAAGATTTTATAATGTATGTACAGTATGTGAGGCTTTAAGGATGTCTGCCTCCTGCAGGAGTTTGAGGTGATCGCTCAGATCAAACTGCTCCAGCTGGCCTCCAACAACTACAGCTTCACTCAGGACAGCCACTTCAGAGAATGGTTCGCTGGTGTGGAGAAGCTGAGCGAGGCAGAGAGGTGCGTTACTGTCTTCTGCTATCCCAGGGGTCGGCAACCTATATGATGCAAAGGACCACTGTGAGCGATTTTTGTTTAAAAAAAAAAAAAAAACAACTGCATGGAGCCACAAAAATGTCCGAGCCTAAAAACTGCAGTAATACAGCAAAATCACAGCTACAATCTGGCCTGACAACATCACAATTTTTTTATATACATTTTCATCTTTTTGTAATTGTAAATTTGTTACCTTTTTACTCACAAAATTGATGCTTTTTCTGGATTTTTTTTATTATTTGCAAAACATTTTTTCCCCTTGCAAAATTGTATGGGTGTTTTCTTTTTTTCCCAAAATTTGTTGCATTTTTGGCATAGATGTTTTGCTTTTTTCCCCTAAATTTGGCATATTTTTCTTTGCAAATTTAAAAGCTTTATCAAGTAAAATTGAAGACTTTTTCCATGTAAAGTTAAAAGCTTTTTTCCCCATAAATTTTTATATTTTTGTGACATAATCTTCTGCTTTTCTCATAAGGTTGTCTTATCTGATTGTTACCTTTTTTAAAGTTAGAATGTTGCCTTTTTTATAAATATAAATTTGCAATCATTTTTTAATAAAATTGTAGCTTTTTCTGGTAAATTTGTGACTTTTTTCTTGCCAATTTGTGATTTTTTTTTTCCTGATAAAATTGCAACATTTTCCCTAAATTCTGAGTATTTTTGACCTTAATTTTCAGCTATTCTCATAAATATATTTTTCTTTGTAAATTTATTTCTTCTCAGTGGTTAAAACTGAAGAATTTTTTGTCACAAATTTATTAAATTTTTCTCATAACATTCCAACATTTTCCAACAAATTTTGGATTTCTTTTCCAGAAATTTTGTGCCCTTTTTGTTTCATATTTGCAGGTATGGTTTCCTCAGAAATTGCAAAAAAATTTTCCATAAATTTGTAAGTGTTTTTTGCATAAATTTTCAGGTTTTCTCATTTTCTTTCTTTTAGGGTTTTTTTCTCATGAATGTGCAATATTTTTTTTCTAGTAAATTTATCACTTCTTTTTCCTCAATACCTTAGGGTGCCACTATCTATGGACAAAGGAGCCACATGTGGCCCTAGAGCCGCAGGTTACAGACCCCTCACTATCCTAACAATGGGACTCATGCAAGAACCATGTGAAATAATGCATTTGTTAATAAATGTGATGTACTGTAATTGAACTTGTGGCATTCACTGATCTTTTAGTATTTTGTCATTTCGTACAGATGGTGAAAAAATTTATGAGGGGTTGAGACCAGCTCCTCATTTTTCACTGAATTGCTCTATACATCTCATTTGTCTGAATCAATTTTTAGAGGAGAAAACCTTTTTTATATTTAATTTTATACTTGGATCTATCCATCCATCCATCTTCCACCGCTTCTCCGGGAATCCGGGTCATGGGGCATCAATCCAGGCAGAGTAACCCAGACTTTGGCCCAGCTAACATAGCACCATGATCCCCATGATCCCTCCTCCAGGTGGTGAGCCCACTGAAGGGTAGATCTGTGCGGCTCCTTTGGGTACACTGGGCCCTTGATGTAACGTTTTTAAGGTGCATTCAGACCAAACGCGAACAGGCAAATTTTTCGTGCAGCCCGATTACATATTAACTCAGTGGCCAGCTGAGTAAGTTAATTCAAGTCAATTCAAGTTTATTTACATAGCGCCATTTCACAACAACAGTCATCTCATAGCACTGTAGGGGAAATCCCCACAATTGCGGAGAGATCCCAGCAATCAGGCAATCCCCTGTGAGCAAGCGCTTGGCGACGGTGGAGAGGAAAAACTCCATTTTAACAGGAAGAAACCACCAGCAGAACCAGGCTCAGGGAGGGGCAGTCATCTGCTGCGACTGGCTGGGGGGTGAGGGGATAGAGAAGATGAAAAGAACAGACATGTAGAGAGCAAACAGCATGATGGGGACTCAATCTATGGGAGAGAACAAACATGTTAATGACCAGCAAAAAAAAAAAAAAAAAAATTTCATTGAGGGTGAAGAAAGGAGTGAAGCCCAGTGCATTATTGGAGGTCCCCTGGCTGTCTAAACCTATTAGCAGCATAACTAAGGGAGGGTTCAAAGACACATGAGCCCTCCCTAATTGTAGGCTATGTCAAAAAGGAAGGTTTTAACCCTATTCATAAAAACAGAGATCGAGTCTGACTTCCGAGTCCAGATTGGCAGCTGGTTCCACAGGAGAGGAGCTTGATAACTGAAGGCTCTGTCTCCCTTTGTACTTTTGGAGATTCTAGGTATTACAAGTAATCCTGCATTTTGGGAGTGTAGTGCTCTGTTAGGATAATAGGGTAGTTGGGAAGCCAATGAAGGGAGGCCAGAACCGGAGAAATATGATCTCTCTTTCTAGTACTTGTTAAAACTCTTGCTGCAGCATTTTGGATCAACTGAAGACTTTTTAAAGATGTTTTAGGACAACCTGATAATAAAGAGTTAAATAATCTAATCTAGAGCTAACAAAAGCATGGATCAGTTTCTCAGCATCATTCTGAGACAAGATGCTCCTAATCTTGGCAGTATTACGCAAATGGTAGAAGGCAGTCTTAGAAACAAATTTAATATGTGAATTGAAAAACAGATCTTGATCAAAAATAACTCCAAGGTTCCTCACAGAACTATTAAGAGAAAGAGCAACCGCATCCAAACTAAGAGTTTGATTTGGAAAGGTATTTCTAAGGTTTTTTGGACCAGCAAGAATGACTTCAGTCTTATCTGAATTTAATAACAGGAAATTACAAGTCATCCAAGCTTTGATTTCCTTAAGACAGGCTTCTGACTTGGCTAATTGATTACTATCTGGTTACATTGACAGGTATAATTGTGTGTCATCTGCATAACAATGAAAATGTATACAGTGCTTTCTAATAATGTTGCCTAACTGAAGCATATATAAACTAAAAAGAAGAGGGCCTAGCACAGATCCCTGTGGAACTGCATGACTGAGCTTTGAGTTGAAAGAAAACTCATTGTTGACATGAACCTATCAGATAAATGAGATCTAAACCACTGCAATGAAGTTCCATTAAGTCCAACATACTATTCTATCAAGTAGAATATTATGATCAATAGTATCAAAAGCTGCACTAAGGTCTAAAAGGACAAGTACAGAAAGAAGTCCATTATCAGATGTGATAAGGAGGTCATTAGTGACCTTCACTAAGGCTGTTTCAGTACTAAGATGGATTCTAAACCCAGATTGAAACTCTTCAAATAAACCATTTCCCTGCAAGTGGTCAAATAATTGCATAGCAACAACTCTAAGATTTTTGAAATGAAAGGGAGATTAGAGATTGGTCTATAATTAGCTAAAACTGCTGGATCCAGCGTTGGCTTTTTGAATAAGGGTTTAATTACAGCAGTTTTAAAAGCCTGCGGTACATGGCCTAAAGTTAATGAAGAATTGATTATTTGAAGAATAGAGCTAGCAATAAATGGGAAGACTTCTTTAAATAACCTGGTAGGAATAGGGTCTAAAAGACAAGTTGAAGGCTTGGATGAGGAAATTATTTTGTCTAACTCTAAAAGATCAATTGGAGTAAACTCATCCAAACAGATATCAATTGAAGGAGTTGTAGTACTTACTGTATTTTAGTTAACGGTGGGAAGAATCTGACTGATTTTATCTCTGATAGATGAAATTTTATTATTGAAAAAGTTAAAGTCCTGACTTGTAAGCTCGAAGGGAATACTAGGATTGACAGAGTCCTGACTCTTTGTCAGCCTGGCTACAGTGCTGAAAAGAAACCTGGGATTATTCTTGTTTTCTTCTATTAATGTAGAATAATAACTTGTTCTAGCTTTTCTAAGAGATTTTTTATAAATTAAAAGATGATTTCTCCAAGCTAAATAGATTTCATCTAAATTAGTGGAGCACCATTTTCTTTCTAATTGAAGAGTCTTCTGTTTTAAGCTACGGGTTTCTGTGTTGAACCAAGGAGTTAGAAATCTCTGATCAGACTTTTTCTTTTTTAAAGGGGCCACCATGTCTAGAGTCTGATGCTGAAAAGCTGTAACACTATCTACCATGCTATCAATTACAGAAGGAGCAAGCTGTCTATAGCTTTTTTCCGTTGTGTTGACACATGGCATAGAGGAAACAATCTACATAAATTTGGTAACAACATCATCTGAGAGGCATCTGCTATAGTAATATTTTTCTTTAGGAGCCAAATAGACAGAAATAGTAAAATCAAAGGCTAACAGACAATGGTCTGACAGCACAGGGTTATGAGGACACACTACCAGATTTTCTATTTCTATGCCATATGTCAGAACAAGGTCCAACGTGTGGTGGAGGTAATGGGTAGAATTTCCTAATTTCTGAGAAAACCCCATCAAGTCTAATATTGAATTAAATGCCATATTAAGGCAATCATCATCTACATCTACATGTATATTAAAGTCCCCTACTATAATTACTCTATCTGATTTCAGCACTAAATCAGTGAAGAATTTGGCAAATTCGGATAAAAACTCTTAGTAGGTTGATGGAGGACGATAAACTATGGCAGATAAAATTGGGTTTAGCCTAAAATTGCTAAAATGCCCAATACTAAGGACCAGGCCCTCAAAGGATTGATAACGTGTTTTTTGCTTTACATTAACTAGTAATTTGGAATGGTAAATTGTTGCTACTCCTCCTCCACGACCAGAACTTCTGGGATTTCTGGGAGTTACAGATGGGCAAGTTCCCTTTCTAACTTCGGCAGCTGTGTTCAACCTGTAACTCAAAAACATGAAAATAGAATCGGATGAGATCCTCATTTCACATGATGTCATTTCACTATTCACAAAGACCCCTGTTGATGTCACACTACACATAGTGCATGAACGCCACCGGAATGACAGAACCCTCAAAAGACGCACAAACCTTACAGTTGACGCATAACTGGATTATGACAATTTGTTGCTAAATTCACTTATTTTCAATAGAAAGAAAAAATCTACAGACAAAAATAGGGATTTGCATTGGGAGACCCACTGTCAGCCATCATGAGCAGCTTTTTCATGGAGGATCTGGAAAATAAAGCCATCAACACAGCACCCATACAATGTAGACTCACCCTCTGGAAGAGATATGTGGATGACATATTGGAGAAAATAAAAAAAAAAAGGACACACACAAGAACTCAAAGACCATCTGAACAACACAGACAGCACGGGGAACATTAAATTCACACATGAAGAGGAAGAAAATAGCTTTCTGGACATGAAAATTCATCACAATGATGACGGCAGGAAAAAAATCTCAGTCTACAGGAAACCAACCCACACGGATCAGTATCTACTATGGATGTCAGAACACCCCACAGTACACACACATCAGTTGTCAGGACACTATACGATCCATCATCGTCAACCATCATCACAGACCAAGAAGACGGACAGGAGGAGGAAAACCACTTAAGACATGCACTCTTACACTGTCAATATCCAATATGGGCCATAAATAAAGGGAAACAGCAAGTCAAAAACAAAGAAAACAGAAAACAAGACAGACCAAAAGCCAAAATCAAAAACAAGGACATCATAACCATACCATACATCTGAGGGATAACAGAACCAATTCAAAGGATCATCAAAAAACACATAATAAACACAGCGGTGAAACCACACAAAAAATTAAAACAGTTATTAGTACACCCCAAGGACAAAATAGAACAAGGCAAAAATGCAGCACAATATATGAAATATGCAGATCATGTAACAAGACCTACGGTACATTGGAGAAACAGGAAGATCATTCACCACAAGGAAAAAAGAACACCAGAAGGAATGTGAGAAGGAAACACAAGGACGACTCACAAAATTACAAAAGGAAAAGGCAGAATAAACAATATTAAAATCATCAATATCAGATCATTGCAAAAGAAATCACATCATGGACTGGGACAACGCAAAAATCATTGGATCGGAGAGTAACGGACACAAACATTGGATCAAGGAGGCCATAGAAATCAGGAAGTCGGGAAAAGACAGCATGAATCAGGATGAGGGGGCATTTATGCTTTCTCACACCTGGGACTACATTCTGATGGCAGAGGGCGTGGCCAGCCCAGTGGATACGACAATTCTGCTGGGCTGGCCCCGCCTAGGAAAAACGGCTGATAAATGACACTTCACAGCAATCAGCTGACACTTCTGAGGAAGACTTGCAGACACCAGTCGAAACATGTAAAGATAAAAACGTCTCCTTTTCATCCTTGTCTCAATTAAGAAAAACAAAAAACTAATGTGTTCAACCTGCTGTGGAAATCCACAAAACACTGTCATGGTTTACGTTATTAGACGGGGCTCTCACCTGGAAAAATTGTTCTTGCCTCCAAAACTCGCCTGGATGATTGTCTTTTACACTGCTAGCCTGCTAGCCCTTTAACACATCTGTGGTAGGAGTCCGTGGGTAAATTTTTTTTTTTTTTTTTTTTTTTTTTTTTTTTGTTACTTATTTGTACCCGTAGGTAGATTTGGTTTGCAGTCTGGTGACAAGCCACCGGCTGCTGGTCGCTGCGTGCGCGAGCGCCCTAAACCTACATGTTTTTGGTATGCGGGAGGAAACCGGAGAAATCCCGGAGTAAACCCACGCAACACGGGGAGAACATGCAAACTCCACACAGCTCACTGTTGGTCGGGGGCTGGGATCGAGCCCACGATCTCATGATCCCCGCGATCCCCCGGCCGAGGGTAAAACTGTGCTGCCACAGTGCTAAACCACTGCGCCACCGTGCAGCCAAGGGGTAAATAACTCCCACACTGCGATTCAGCTGGAGAAGTCCAAGTCCTTCTGTTTGCAGGTGAGTGGCAGTCTCATTTTCAAACTAGTTTAATCTCCAGTGTTGACACTTTTACTATGGTGATGGCCGACTCTCAAGCCCGTACTAGCTAGTGCCACCCCTCGGGTGCAAATGCATGAAATTCACGTGTTCGCCTCTTTCCATTGGCTTTGTATGTATTTGAGCCGCACAAAAAAGTCGCTTCATGTTTGGTCTGAACACACCTTTAGTCTGGCCCTTCACCCAGGACCAGTTTGCCTTGGAAGACCTTACCAGAGGCAGCATAGCCCCTGGGATCATTCGGGCACTCAAACCCCTTCACCACCATAAGGTGGCAATCCGCGGAGGGGTTTATACTTGGATTCAAGTTACAATTCTGCATATGCTGTCCTAATCAGTTTAATTGAATATGATTCCATTGTGTAGCAAAAAATATGACAGTATATAGTCAGATACAGTCAAACAGGATGAAGTTTATCCACCCAAATCCTTGGTTATTATGAGAGGAGAAAGTTGTTCATCACAGACTGAAGTGATTCTTCAGAACAGCTTTGAGTGACCAGGTTGTTCTGTCTTATCGTAACTGAGGTTTGTTCACATTATCATCGTTATCGTCTGTACTCTCTCCCCGCAGCTACAATCTGTCCTGTGAGATTGAGCCTCTGTCAGAGTCGGCCAGCAACACCCTCCGGGCCAAGAAAAATGGTGGGATCATGAAGCGCTGGAGCGAGTGAGTCATGACAGTCCCAGATGCTTTTCAGAGAGAGATGCACCTCTTAGATTTTTTTTGCTCATTCTAGCAACGCTGAAGGGAGCTAATGTGATGACATGGCGTCTGTTGTCTGGCCGTCCACATTTCATGGGAATTACTGCTCCTCCTTGGAAATTGCCTGGATGCTCACCAATCTCACCCACAATGATCCTCAGGAGGGTCTGCATCCAGGCTGTGCTGAAGGTCAATGTCTACAGTCAGGAGATCTGTATGTTTATGATTTCATGAAAAACATTACTCCTTCTAGGCTATTGACCTTGTCTTTAAGCACATCCTAGATAGGTCTATATCTAGGCTCTGCTTCAGCTCAAGGCCAACAGTCAGGAGATCTGAGCACTCCCATTGTGACTTTGTCAGGCCAGAATGAGCTACTCCATCATGGATAGTCTGTTGTTTTGTTTTTTTTTTCTTGAAACTTGTGTTGTGTTCAGTCGACAGCTGACAGAGGCAGGCTCCAGCAGTGCTGCGGGCTCCCACTCCAAGTCCTTTGACCACTCACACTACAGACCATACCAAGGAGGTGGGGGGGACAGCGGCGACGCCCTCAGTGTCACGTCCGTCAGCTCCAGTGGGTCAGACCTGGAGGATGTCAATGCCAGCTTCCTGTCTGACTCACCAGAGGGACATGAAAGAAAGGTTAAATATTATATAATTATAATCTGTTATTAGCAGTGTTAAGAGGGTACTGCAAAGAAATAATTTTCATTATAAGTTGTTATCATTAATTTGGGATATACCAATACCAACTTTTTTTTAGATTTTGAGTACTCACCGGTATCTAATACTGATAACAGTCAGGGTTGTAAAAATTCTGTTATAATCTATTATCACCCGTCATTTTGATGTTAATATAATAAGACAGCAAATAGCTTTTCTTTCTCATACCTGCAAACTAGTTGCTCTTCAGGAGACATTGCAGGCGACACCTCCCACCCCTCACACTCCCTATTCAGCTCCCTGCACTCAGGGGAAATGGTACCGGAGCCTCCAGTCCTGCTCCACAAGACTGCTAAACAGCTTTGTTCATCAGGCCATCAAAATCCTGAACTCTGTCCACGTCCTCCCCCCGGACCGTAACGCACTCACCCGCACAATAACTATCTCAGCTGTTGGCACAGAAAGACTGGTACACTAACAGTAATACATCTGCTGCTGTATGTCTCTGCACTTTACTGCAACTATTTGCACAATTGCCATATCTGCTGCTGTCTATCATGCAATACTGATCATTTTTTATTTTGTGTACTTTATTGATCCCCCGAGGGAAATTCAGGACATCCACCTGGATAGATGAAGCAGCCACATTACAGCGCCAATCCCTTCACCATTCACACACACATTCGGGCTACTTTTTAGAGTCTCCAGTTAACCTAACCGGCATGTTTTTGGCCTGTGGGAGGAAACTGCAGTACCTGGGGTAAACCCACACAGACATGGAGAGAACATGCAAACTCCACACAGAAGGGACACTGATGGTCAGGGGGTGGGATCGAATGTACATGTGCAGTCCTATCTGTCACTGTCTGCACCTACACTACCGCACTGAACTTGGTACTACGAGTATTACTGCTCTACTTTTCTGTATATTGGATTGCTGGGTTTCATCGTTTATCTCTATTTGCACTGTGGGAGGTCTGGGTCTATCTTTTGTCACCATTTACAGGTAGCATTACTGTACATAGACTGCTGCTATTTTTCCAGCCTTATTCCTTTTTTTTTTATATTCTGCACACCACTGAAGATGGAGAGAAACGCCATATCAATTCTACTGTATGTCCTGTACATATTGTAGTATTGACAAATAAAATCTTTGAATCTTTTCGGTGAAAATTGCAGAAATGAATCCCAAATATGTCACTCACATGAATTGTGTAGATCCAAAGAGTTTTTTTTCCCCCTGACACAGCGCTTTCAGAAACAACCGGAGACAATCATGTTCTTCACAATAAAGCATCTTTGGTGGAACACGTCATGTGTCGTCATTTGGCCAAACACAATCAAGATAACTGCGTCGTCTTCCGTCTTTCCCAACTTTTCCTGCTATTACTTCGATGGATGGGAATCAGTGGGAGTTTGGAAGTGTCGTTATCTGCCTATGATATAATATGCTGTGTAACTTAACGTTGATAAAGTGTGTATATATTGATAATCTGCTTGTTAAGGGGTCAGTTAACGGTCATTTTACTTACTTTATTTTTCTAATTATTGTGTATATCAGGGGGCACAAACTGGTGGACTCCAGTCCAGACCCCAAAGTGTTTTGATACACTTAAAAAAATAATAAAAATACTGCTGTTTTGTTTTGCCAAAACAAGAAAAAAAAAAAACAGAAGTCAAACACTGTAATGGCAGCTGGACAGTTTATGTTGTGAAATTCATCAAAGATTTGCTGGCAGAATCTGACAAACTGCCTGAAAGAACATGGCGGGGGGGGGGGGGGTCACCATCACGGCTGCTGACCACAGGTTCCAACCACAGGTGTCCACATTCTGCTTCTGCCAAAACCAGATCAGACTGGGTAAGGTTTGTTCCCAGTTTTCAAGTCTAATATTTATTGGTTTAAAATTCTGTGTATTTTGACTTATGGACGATGTTACTTGTTTATTTTTAACCATACAAGTCATGATGAAAATATTCTTATTTACAATGGCAGCCTGGCAAGAGGAAAAGCCTTTTGAGGAAGGGAGTGTAAGGGAAATATTGACACACAGCTGAGTGAGGGAAAAACTCTGTCAAAACAATGCAGAAAAAATCAGTACAGCTCTAAAAGCAGCTTAAGTATAATCTTAACAAAATGTGTAAACCAAGTTAAATCATATCAGCCTGTCTGGAGACAGCTTCAGTCTTCTGGAAGAATCTCCATGAGGCAGATCTGAAAAGTACATTTTGAGATAAATTTGATTTTTATTTTTCTGTGATTTGCCACATTTTTCTTCCATTTGTTTTATTAAGACATTAGGAGTAAATTCATGCTCATTGCAAAGAAAACAGAAGAGAAACTGATTTAACTGAACAAACTGGCCTATTTTTATCATTTTTCTTTTTGTGAAAACCTGCAACAGTTTATGCTTTATTTCAGCGGCTAGTTCTTCCTTTATTTTCCACACATAGGAACTCAGATGTTGGCCTGCATATTTTGATTTTCAGTTAATTTCAAACAAGGCCATATGATATTTTTTCATGTTGCTTCAGAAATTTATTTTTCAAAAATGTCAGTTTGTTTTCTTCACTGTTGTATGAATTCATAAATGTCACATACACTACATTTCTTGTGTATTCAGTGCTATATATATATATAAAACTTTATAAGCAGCATAATCTTTATGTTAATGATTAAACAGCTGTTGTAGCTCTCAGCTAATTCAATTTTAGTCAGAAAGGAGCAAAGTGGCTCTTTGGTTCACAAAGGTTGCAGACCCCTGGTCTGCAATATCACTCAGTTCAAAGTGAATAATTCTGGGAAGGCTATCTCCACTGCATCCGTATTATGTGATTCCAACCTGTCCGAGGGTCCCCCAGGTAGAACAGGGAGCTCCGCAAAAAATGCATTAAACACTGCACTAATGACATAAAAATATAGTCATATTACATTTTTTAGGCAGAGCTGAAAATTACAGTTATATAGTTTTTTGCTGTCTTCTAACTGAGTTTACTATGAAACGGCGCATTTGATAATTCAAGATTCAAAGATTTTATTTGTGAATACTACTATACGTACAGGACATACAGGAGAATTGAAATGGTATTTCTCTCTTCAGTGTGTGTACAATATGAAAAAGAAAAAGGAATAAGGCTGGAAAAACAACAACAGCAGTCTATGTACAGTAATGCTACCCGTAGTGCAAATGCCGACAAAAGATAGACCCAGACCTCCCATAGTGCAAATAAAGATAAACGATGAAACCCAGCAATCCTAGCCCCCATGATGCCTTGCGTGGATTATGGGCACAACTTCCGTTACTAGCTTAGAACGTATGGTTGTCACTGAAACTGGACACTTTTCCTTGTTAAAAAAACAATGACTTCGGCATCAAAAATGCGGGAACACAGCCTTTTGCACCTCAAAACAGTAATATAATCATACCACTTCCCACGACTATTGAGGGATGAGAAGATGACCTTTAAAAGTGGCCTGGCAGAGAGTAACTCCATTAGCTAGCTCTGCTGATAAGATGCTAACGCTGTAAACAAATAAAAGCTCTGAGATTTATCAATGTTTCCACCACAATAAAGTTGGTTGTATTTTGTTAAAATATGCTGGACATAATCAGATTTACCTCAGAGCAGATGTAGAATCTAGTCAGAGCCACAAAGAACCACAACACCGTGCTTGGGTAATGTTGGGGTAAAACAGACAGCTGCAGCGGTTTGTTTTACCCCGATATTAAAATGCTCATGCTGCTGTCATGACATGAATGCTTATTATTTAACTTAACACGCACAGACCTTTTCTGACAGTTGTTTTCAAAATTTTATTGATCTATATTTTGTGATAATTTAAAAATTAACGCATGCTGAAGCTGCTAATATCAAGTCCATAGTGTTCCAAGGCAGTGCAACAAATGCAAAAAACTCCCCCAAACTATTTGATATCTTTCTTAAATCGTTAAGCCTTAGGAAACAAACTGTTACTATTTTTTATTATTTTACTTCATGCAGCCTTGCATCTGGTGACATATATGATGCATAAACCTCAGATCTGTGACATTCATACAAGTGAAAGCATACCTGCTGCTGTTGCGTCTGTATCACCGATCACACCAACAGTCCTTGTTCGTTTTCAGTGCATGATCTACACATTGCTGATGAGAAGCCTCCATTTATACAGTCTATGGCACAACCACTAACACCAGCAACAAGTACCAGAACTACGCCAAAACATTCAAAAAATACAAAAACTACAAGTGCTGAAATTAGTTGCCACTTAAGTGCAAAACATGTATGTGGACTGTACATTAAAATGAATTTGAAAAACTTTTGAAAATGCTATTTTAAATGCCCCACTACACCACTCTTGCTGACTGATTTAACACGACTTCAGCTGAAACCGGAAGTTCCGCCCATAATCATTCCTACAGCGGCACCCCCAGGAATAAGGTGGATATACAGAAAAGTAGAGCAGTAATACTTGTAGTTGCAAGTTTGATGCGGTAGTGTAGGTGCAGACAATGACAGATAGGACTGCACATGATCAATATTGTAATGACAGACAGCAGCAGATATGGCATTTGTGCAAATGGTTGCAGTAAAGTGCAGAGACAGACAGCAGCAGATGTATTACTGTTGGTGTGCCAGTCTTTCTGTGCCAACAGCTGAGGTAGTTATTGTGCGGGTGAGTGTGTTATGGTTGGGGTGGCGGGGGGCAGAGTTCAGGGTCCTGATGGCCTGATGAACAAAGCTGTTTAGCAGTCTTGTGGAGCAGACCCGGAGGCTCCAGTACCTTTTCCCCGAGGGCAGAGGGCTGAAGAGGGAGTGTGAAAATGCGTTCACACCAAACGCGAACGGGCGGCGCAAATCCATACAAAGTGAATGGGAAGATGCGAGTACACGCAAATTTGGGCAGTCGTGCATTCACATCTCAGGCTAGCTAGCTAGCTAGTTAGTTAGCTGCTAGCTTTGAGATTCTGTCGTCATCGGAGTAAAGGTATCACCATTGCAGAGTAAACTAGTTAGAAAATTTGACTCACTCACCTGGAGACTTAGGAGGACCAAGAGCCCTTCAGCTGAATCGGGATGTCGTTGTTATTTACCCACAGTTTTCTGTCATGGACAAGCCAGCAATATAAACACCCCTCATCTTGTGAACTTTTGGAGGCTTAAGACAACATTTTCAAGTGAGCCCCCGGTTGGATAATGTAAACATAAGCATGACATTATTTTGGGAATTTCCACAGCAGGTTGAACACAGCTGCAGAAGTTTTAAAGGCAACTTCGCCTGTCTGCATCTCACTCAGAAGGGGGATTCATGTCTTTACATTGAGTTATAATGTAATCATGCCACGCGAAAAATTTGCCCGTTCACATTTGGTGTGAACGCACCCTGAGGGGTGGGAGGTGTCGCCTGCAATGTTGATGGCTCTGCAGGTGAGGTGGCTAAGGTAGATGGCTGGCTGCTTTCGCTGTGCGTTGTAGTGCCTTCCAGCAGGAGGCGGTGCAGCTTCCATACCACACCGTGATGCAGCTGGTGAGGATGCTCTCAATGGTGCCCCTGTAGAAAGAACACATGATGGGGGTTGGGACTGATGCTTTCCTCAGTGTCTCTGACACTTCTCTATCAATCTCTTATCTTTCTTTGGAACCCCAATTAATTAAGAAAAATGTTTTTATTCATGAAATATAAGCTTGTAGGCTTAGCTGTTTATATAGATGAGCAGAGTGAAACTGCCATTAGGCTTAATTGTGGCCAGGTGTGACTCTCAACAGAAGTATTCAGATCCAGTGAAAGCAGTCTAATAACACCCGAAATATGACCCATGTTCCACATTCAAAACTTGAGTTACATAAGTATTTAAGTATTCTCAACCAAATGACTTTAAGTATGAAATATATATAAAGTTCATTCTTCATACAAAAAAACCTTAAAGTGGTCATTGTGTAAAAGGGTGTTAAAATATTTTAGAGCAGTGATTCTCAACTGGTGGGTCGCGACCCAAAAGTGGGTCGCGGACCTGTTTTCAGTGGGTCGCGGGCCTTTGCCTGGGCAAATAAAATATCAAGAAATAAATCAACATAGTGTCATTCACACTCCTTAACAGTAGATGGCAGTAGGTGGTGGGCGACGCCATATTTCGCACCATAGAAGAAGACTCGCACCGTTTGTTTGTATATGCTAATTGAGCATGGCGAAACAGACTGGATACGCCAGTGGTCCCCAAACTACGGCCCGCGCCGCCTCCACATTTGGCCCGGCCCCCTGAACAATATCAGACGCTTACCCCCTCCCGCACCTCGCTTCCATGTCGGCCGAGCGCCGTCTCGTTCCCCTGCTGAGCGTGTGCTCAGCCATGCATTCTGTGCCATGGATTCTCTGTATAACTGTATAAAGAGCTGACTGTTCATGCCTCACTATCGCACTTAGAATTCGTTCTTAGACATCTGCTCAGAGCTCTCACAGAGCGCTGGCTGAGCCTCGTGATGGAGGAATAAAACACCTTTAAACTTCGGCTTGCTGTGTCCGCCTGCACTGATTTTTCCTCCACACTGGTAAGCGTGATGATTTTTTTTTTTTTTTCCAGTCTGGCCACGCGATTGAGACTAATACACGCATAGAATGTGACATTCTGTCTGTGCCCCTATCTGAACCCCCCCCCCCCCTCAGAAAAAAAAGAAAAAATCCTAGGCTCACCCTTGTCAAATAAAATGGAATAGTGAAAAGGTTAGCTAAGAGAAAAATTGATTCAGAATACAGGGTATTTAACCTGCAGTGGACAAACGATTATTTTTTTGTTCAATGCAAAGAAAAGGCTGTTCAGCAGCGGTGTCTACAAGCCTGCTAGAACCTACAAAAGAATTATAAGGAAGAAACACAAGAACTTTGAGCGACTGCTCATAGGAGTCATTTAAGGAAGAGATTCTGCTCTGACAACTAAGCTGAACTTTTACCTGTTCAGATTGTGCACGGCACAACACAAAGTTAATGTTCCATGGACTTTTTTCTGTGAAGAACCCAGAGAGGGTTATTTGGTTATTATTTATTTCATTAATAGTGTTATTATTTATTTTCTGACTTTTTTCCTGTGAAGATCCCAGAAAGGGTTATTAATATTTGGTCATTTGTGGCTTTCTGGAAAACAATAAATGTTTACGTTTAGGCACCCCTGCAATCGTCACACTTTTTCTGTTACAAACTGACCCCGGCCCCCATCAGAGAAGGCAAAAGTTATGTGGCCCTCACAGGAAAAAGTTTGGGGACCCCTGGGATACACGATCCCTTTGGAATCGACATGGAAAGCGTTACGTTGCCAAGCAACGAAGAGAGTCAGCTGGTGGAGCTATCATGTGACCGCACGCTGAAAAAGAGGTTCACGGAGGTAAGCCTCTCGCAATTCTCGTGCAGCACTGTGATGAGCGAGTATCCTTCTCTTGCCATTCGAGCAGTAAAAACCCTCCTCCTACCTTTCAGCACTACCTATCTCTGTGAGTGTGGCTTCTCAGCTCTGGTTCAGTTGAAGACAAAACAGAGAAACAGACTGGACATTGAGCATGACCTCAGAGTCGCTTTGTCTAATATAACTCCAGACGTTGAGACTCTTGTCAAGAGCAAAAAACATCCCCAGTTCTCCCATTAATTCCTCCAGACTCAGGTCTATGATGTCACTGTTACAGGTTTTAGTGAGTGTTCCTTCATTTTCTTCAAAGCACATAACCTTATCAGTAGGTAAATACTGAAAAAACAATCAGAAGAAAAGTCAATTTTGAGACTGAATTCTTTTGAATTGCACTTTTTGTTTAATTTTTAATTTAAAATGCAGCTAATTCAGCATTAAAGGGAATTGTTCCCTCTGTTGTATTGCCACTTACTGGTCATTTTGGTTAATCATTAAATTTGTTTTGTGTTTGTATACTGTGATATTCTGTTCTTCTACCTCAGGTTCAAAATGCACAGTCTTTACATTCAGTAAATTTGAGAATTTGAAAATCTTTGATTTGGGTCGCGGCTTGTCATCGAGGGGTGATGGTGGGTCCCAAAGCCAGACCAGTTGAGAACCACTGTTTTAGAGGATATTTATATATTAATTTTACTGCTACATTCATGTGTAGCATTAAAAGATTGAAAAAAATAGTTTTAAGTGTTAAGTGTGTTAAACGCTGTTAACAAATGCACTTTATCTGAAGCAAGTGTTGTCTTTCCCGTTTACTTCCTTCTCTGAGTACACCAGACTGCTTAATTTATGTGTTAAAATCACAAAATTTTTCTGTGTGTGTGGGGGGACTCCAGGCACCCCTACAGGGGTTTAATTTGTCACCCTTTTCACCCCTTCTGAGTTTGCAAGTATGCCTTCTGTTCATGTGTTTATTTTTAATCATGGACCTACAGCATACAGCATGCAGATTTTGCACGTAGTTATTAAGTGAACTGATGAACAGAGACTGGGGGTCAGTGTTGTAATGTTCACTATAAAGTGGACAGGTGGGAATTACAAGTAGAAGTGCATCCTACCATTAACCCAAACAAACACATTTCCCATGAAAGATTTAAATTGGTGAACCCAGGATGAAATTAATTCACCTTTCACAGCCTGTAGGAGCAGTTTTTGTTGATGGATCCTTGTTTGATTCTCAACTGGGTAAATGTGGCTGTCATATTTTTCTAATACTCTGTCCTCGTCTTTTTCCCAGACCTCAACTCCTTCAGTGAAACTGACCGTCTCTGCTTTGGGGAGAGAAGCTCCAGCAGCCGACACAACGTCAACGGTAACAGCATTTACAGCCGTGGACTAAATTGTTGGTACCCCTCTGTTAATGAAAGAAAAACCCACAATGGTCACAGAAATAACTTGAATCTGACAAAAGTGGTAATAAATAAAAATTCTATGAAAAATCAGACAGTGCTTTTGAATTGTGGTTCAACAGAATTGCTTTAAAAAACAAACTCATGAAACAGGCCTGGACAAAAATGATGGTACCCCTAGAAAAGATTGAAAATAATGTGACCATAGGGACATGTTCAACCAAGATTTGTCCTCTAATTAACATCACAGGTGTCTACAAACTTGTAATCAGTCAGTCGGCCTATTTAAAGGGTGACAAGTAGTCACTGTGCTGTTTGGTGACATGGTGTGTACCACACTAAACATGGACCAGAGGAAGCAAAGGAGAGAGTTGTCTCAGGAGATTAGAAAGAAAATTATAGACAAGCATGTTAAAGGTAAAGGCTATAAGACCATCTCCAAGCAGCTTGATGTTCCTGTGACTACAGTTGCACATATTATTCAGAAATTTAAGATCCACGGGACTGTAGCCAACCTCCCTGGACGTGGCCACAGGAAGAGATGGATAATACGAATGGTAACAAAAGAGCTCAGAACAACCTCTAAACACATTCATGGCGAACTCCAAGGTCAAGTTACTGTACATCAGTGTCAGATCGCACCATTCGTCGTCGTTTGAGCCAAAGTGGACTTCATGGGAGACGACCAAGGAGGACACCACTGTTGAAAACAAATCATAAAAAAGCCAGACTGGAATTTGCCAAACTGCATGTTGACAAGCCACAAAGCTTCTGGGAGAATGTCCTATGGACAGACGAGACAAAACTGGAACTTTTTGGCAAGGCACATCAGCTCTATGTTCACAGACGCAAAAATGAAGCATACCAAGAAAAGAACACTGTCCCTACTGTGAAACATGGAGGAGGTTCTGTTATGTTCTGGGGCTTCTTTGCTGCATCTGGCACAGGGTGTCTTGAATCTGTGCAGGGTACAATGAAATCTCAAGACTATCAAGGTATTCTAGAGAGAAATGTGCTGTCCAGTGTCAGACAGCTTGGTCTCAGTCGCAGGTCATGGGTCTTGCAACAGGATAATGACCCAAAACACACAGCTAAAAACACCCAAGAATGGCTAAGAGTGAAACATTGGACTATTCTAAAGTGGCCTTCTATGAGCCCTGATCTAAATCCTGTTGAACATCTGTGGAAGGAGCTGAAACATGCCGTCTGGAGAAGGCACCCTTCAAACCTGAGACAACCGGAGCAGTTTGCGTATGAGGAGTGGGCCAAAATACTTGCTGAGAGGTGCAGAAGTCTCATTGACAGTTACAGAGATCATTTGATTGCAGTGATTGTCTCAAAAGGTTGTGCAACAAAATATTAAGTTAAGGGTACCATCATTTTTGTCCAGGCCTGTTTCATGAGTTTGTTTTTTAAAATAATTCTGTTGAACCACAATTCAAAAGCATTGTCTGATTTTCATTGGTTAATTTTCATAGAATTTCATAGAATTTTTATTTATTACCACTTTTGTCAGATTCAAGTTATTTCTGTGACCATTGTGGGTTTTTCTTTCATTAACAGAGGGGTACCAACAATTTTGTCCACGGCTGTATGATACTTTTATTTTCATTTTCAGCCAATAAAACCACACATAAATAGTTTGACCAACTGAGAAATTACAACCGCCTTGGTTATACTTATTCTCACACACACACACACAAAGAGGTCATTGATGAACATTGGTGTGTTTGTAGGTTTTAACTGTCTGAAATGTGTCTGCTGGTCACATAATTATCCCAAAAATATCAAAACAGTTAATTCTCTTAAAACACAGCCTTTAACTTGTTTTTCTCTCCCAGAAAGTGCAGTCAATGGCCCCTTTCAACTATACAAACAGAGCTGGGGAGTTAGAAATTGTAGTCAAGTTAAAGTAGTGTTACTTTATATTAACTACTCAAGTATAAGCATAGTAGTGACCCTAGAAAATTAGTTAACAGTAAGAAAGTATCTACTAAAAGTTACTTGAGATGGGATTTTATCCTTGACAGTTTGAGGTTTTTCTCCTAAATTTTTATGACCGTTTTCTTGTAAATTTACTACTTTTCGTTTGTAAATTTGAAAGTTTTTTTCACTTATATTGTCATCTTTTTTCCTCATTATTTGTGCTATTGTCCTTGTAAATTTAGGACTGTCATACATTTGAAACTTTTTTCAAAACTTTGACATTTTTCTTGTAAATTTTTCACTATTTCTCATCAATTTGTGGGGGTTTTTTCCTCCTAATTTTATCTCTACTTTATAATGAATTTATTATGATTTATCCTGACGTTTGTGGTAAAATTGTGAGTTTTTCTACACATCTGAACATTAATTTGCAGAGCCAGAACAAAACAGTGAGTTTATCTCTGATTTTGAATAAAATTATGAATAAAACTGTTTAATTCAATGAAATTTATAAAAATGACCAAAGATGCAGTCGCTTTTGCTGTAATATGTTATAGCCTAATAATTTTTATAGTCCCCACCCACCGTTGATGTGCACTGTTCTAAAACCATCCATCCACCATCTACAGTCGTGAAAAAATTTGGACACCCCTTTAACCACTTGACTCCGGGCAATTTTCCTAAAAATGCCAAAAAATAATGTGCCCAAAGTAAATCGAAAGCTGTTCTTCAACCCTTTGCAGCATCTTCATGGGGTTGGTCTCATTTAAAAGAAAACACTTTGAATTTTTTGGCAAAAAAAACATAATCTGTCTACGTGCTCCGGCCACTGAGTTACAGTCATCTAAACATACTGAACTTGAAGAAAAAAAATTTGGACACAGTGTTTTTTTGGATACAAATGCTTGTAAATAACACACAGCTGTCCGATCCGGCTGGAAAATGCAACAGAAATGTAGAACCAAGTGTTATCCAGCTGAGATCCAAATTTTGTAACAATACCACAAAAAATGAATATTTTACACAGCTTTGTTCTCAGGCTGTTCCCAGGCGTTTTGGAATTGTGCCAAATGGCACAGTTTGGAAAAACGTCTGTAACTTTTGAATAATTCAATGTAGAAGCTTCATTTTAGGCTCAAAGGAAAGATCACACTCAGGGCTGTGTCTGTGTGTGTGTGTGAGGGGGGGGTCGCCCCCCCCCGCTACCAAGGACAGAGTTCGGCCCTCGCTACATGACAGATTACACTCGTTGCATGTTTCCACAGCAACGCTGTCACAGCGGCTTCCCCCCCCTCGCTACTGTGTGTGTGTGGGGGGGGGTTGTCCCCATATGTCCGCTACAGAGGATGGACTTCAGCCATCGCTACACAACGGATTAGCCTTATGTGGTGATGTAGGACAGCAGTGCAGTCACCGCGGCTCCCCCCCCCTCGCTGCAGAAGAATAGCGGGGGTGGGGGGGCGTTCACAGCCTGTACACTGCGAGCAACCCCTTGTACCGCGGTGCACGAACTTCAGACTTCGTGAACCGCACAGGTGTAATTTACTGATCGGTCAAAAGTCATTTTGGATTACAATTTTCAGGGATAGAGAATAATTTAGCTTATAACACCTTACCTCTTCACAGCGGAGTCTTGGCGAACTTGTCTTCCTCATTGTCAGACGAACGCGACGCTGGTCCGCTCTGGTTCTGGTCTCGCGACTCGATCAAAACATAATTCCATTATTGCGGTTTTGTGCTTCCATGATTGTGGTTTTTGGCGAACGATTTTTCAAAACAAATAACAGTAGTAATTAAAAAAAGACTGGCGAAGGCGTGTGTGTCACTCAGCCTTCGTCGTCAGCCTCCGTCGGTCTATAATGACCATGGAAGAAATCATAATGTCTACTCTGCTGGAACCAATACAAAATAAGCACCGCCTGGGGCCGAACATGCCGATCCACGAATGGCACTCCCTGTCACACAGGTTGCATTTGTGGATGGTCTCCATGCTGCTGGGTCTGTGGAGCTCTTCCTGTGTCCTTTTTTGATCCGCTGCAGCAGCCAGTCTTCACCCAGCCTTAAAAAAAAACAGCTCACGAACTTCTCTGCTTCAATTGGCTCACTACATTCAAAGCGTTGGGAGGCGGGTCCTCCTTCCTAGGTTTTCATTCATTGGTTCTTCAAGGTTTCAGAAACCCAATTCAAGGCTCTTATTAGTCAAATGAGAGGTCAATCAGATGAACTAATCTGTTCGCAGCTGTGTTTGCAGATTTTTTTTTCAGTGGCGCTTGGAGGCCACACCACCTACACCACCACCATCAATATCCTTATCATGCGTCATGCGCACGAGGGCGCACGAGTGCGCTCTCGTGCGCCCTCGTGCGCCCTAGGACGCAGAGACTTGCCCGCCCGCGGAACAACGGAGTGCAAGTGGTTAAATATTAACTAACTAACTAACTAACTAACCTGCACTTATATAGCGCTTTTCTAGTCACAAAGACCACTCAAAGCGCTTTCATTAATACTAACCCTCTATTCTAAGGGCCTATAGGAAACAAATATCTAGGGACAATTTAGAACAGCCAATTAACCTAACATGCATGTTTTTGGCATGTGGGAGGAAACCGGAGAAATCCCGGAGTAAACCCACGCAACACGGGGAGAACATGCAAACTCCACACAGATCACTGTTGGTCGGGGGCTGGGATCAAACCCACGATCCCCACAATCCCCCGGCCAAGGGTAAACTGTGCTGCCGCAGTGCTAACCACTGCGCCACCGTGCAGCTTATTCAGTTCTTTATTAAGAAATGTTCACATATTTATGTCTGACCTTGTTTTTGTTTTTATTTGCATTTTTTAACATTTATTTTAGCCATTTTAAGTGGGGATGAATGTGGGGGTGACCTAAAAAGATGGGGGGTGTCCTAATTTATTCCTCACTATTTGTTTAGAATGACATTTTACAGAAAACTTGAAAAAATCTTTAATTTTTAACTTAGTTGTATTACGTGAATCTCCCAGTATTTTTAACATTGATATTAAATATCCATATGTCCAAATATGTTAAAAAAAAACCCACACAGACTTATACAGGGTGTCCTAATTTTTCCACATGACTGTATAAGGTTTGAGTCAGTGTTGGAGACAGCCTCTAGTGGACAGTAGAGGAACTGCACTAGCCTCTCCCCTCTGTCCTTTCCAGTTCTGGGAGTGCACTTCGCTGTCATCTCTGGACACCTCTGGGATGGGCTCCAGTTCTGGTTCGGCATCCGGGTCCAGCAGCGCCTCCTCCTCCTCCGTTTCCTCCTCTACCCCGCTGTCGGCCTCGCGCTCACACAAACGCTCGGTGTCGGCCGTGTCGAACTACTCCACTCTGTCACTGCCGCTGTACAACCAGCAAGTGGACGACTGCTGCATCATCAGGGTCAGCCTGGACGTGGAGAACGGCAACATGTATAAGAGCATCCTGGTGAGGAGATGGAAGGACGATGGCATGAACTGTAATGAGACTTCCATGTGGGGTTGATGCAGTTTTGTTACATTTCATTCTCTGATTCAGGTGACGAGTCAGGACAAGACTCCGGCGGTCATCAGGAAGGCCATGATCAAACACAACCTGGAACGAGAAAAGACAGAAGACTATGAACTGATGCAGAAAATCTCTGAGGATAAAGGTGAGTAAAGAAACAGGAAACAGAGCATAATAATGATAACTAGAGGGCACTCAGAGAGTGCATACCTCTGCCAAGGCTGCGTTCCTCCCTCCCTTTGTCCATCCATATCACCATCCATCTGTACATTGCGAGATAGGGCCTTGGCGGAGATATGCACTCACGGATCACCTCCAACATCTAATGAGTTCATCTTTGGGCCAAGAACCACCTCTGGTGAAAATGTCATCCAAATCTTCTAGGAGTTTTTGCAAGATCCTGCTAACAGAGACAGAGCAGCCCAAACAATATGATTACATTATAATAACCAGACTGTCATAATTGTATTGACCAAACATTGGGGCTGGGCAATTCCACCTTAAGTCAGCATCATGGTTTATTGAGTCTTTCAGGTCGGTTTTCATTTTTTTTCCTCCTCTCTTCTCCATTACAGTTTACTGACAAGATTCAGAATTATTAAGCAACATTACACAACAGTGTGGTATCATATCACTGCGGTGCGCAGTAAACGAGTATAATAGAACAGGCCTATTGTGATTTCACAAACAAAAACATTAAACATTGTCCAGTGCTGAAGTTTACTGTGTTTACATACCGTGTGGGTCATGTGGCTGCAATGACATCCTTGTCTGCCAGCCGGAGTTATGTTCGCACGCACCCCAAACCCCGTCTTAAACTGCACACTTTGCTTGCTTTTTCTTGGCGTCTTCAGATGAAATAATGTCAATCATCACACACTATGTGGATAAAGACCACAGTTCTTTTCATTCCAAGCTGTTTTACTTTTTCTGCAGTGTTGCCTTCTGGGTTTCAGAGGTGCGTGGACACATCTTAAGGGGCAGTACATGAAAAGCGCAATATTAATATATAAAATAATTTTAAAAAAATTCCTGGATCCAGATTGTGCTCCAGATCACCACCAAAATCTAATCATCTGTTCACCGTGCCATTACACACCTTTCCTGAAAATGTCATCAAAAACCTTTGGAGTAATGTTGCTAACAGACAGACCAACCAACCACAACGCCGGCAAAAACATTACCTCCTCCCTTGGCGGAGGTAATAATGGATTGCATTTATATAGCACCTTTCAAGATACCCAAAGCACTTCACAGTGAGTCTATTATTCATTCACTTCACAGACGGACATTGGTAGTGGTAAGCTACCTCTGTAGCCACAGTTGCCCTGGGGCAGACCAACAGAAACATGGCTGCCAATCCACGCCAACGGCCTCTCCCACCATTACCGGACATTTATACATATTCATGCCCAGCGTCATGGACATTGGAGGCAGGGTGGGTAAAGTGTCTTGCCCAGGGACACAACAGCAGGATGGCTGGGAAGAGCAGGATTAAAACCACCAACCCTCTGGTTATTGGATGACCCGCTCTACCTCCTGAGCCTCTGCTGCCCACATTTCCCTCCTCCGTTCCATTTTTGTTGCACACCAAGCTGGACGGCAGGACGTTCCATTTTTATATGGTCTTTGGCATGACCCGGCTGGGACTTGAACCCTGACCTCCTGGTTGTGGAGCGGATGCTCTACCTCTAGGCCAAAAGGATTAGCAAATTTAAAGTGGTAGGCATGGTCATTTACTTCAGCTATTCCATCTAATATCAGATTGTTTTTTTCATAAATACATTTATTTAAAGGGTTCATTGACTGAAACATGGTGTGTTTATTGGTTTTCTCTGTCTGAAATGTCTGTCATGTACTGTAATTATCAAAAAAATATCAACAGTCAATTTTCTTTAATTTGACAAAGCCAACCCACCACCATCCTTGAGACCCACCCACTGCTCTATTATTGATTTTTTTTTTTTTTATTATTTTGATTTTGTATACTTTATTGATCCCCAGAGGGGAAATTGAGGGCATCCACCTGGATGGATGAAGCAGCCACGGTACGGCGCTATCCCTTAACCATTCACATGTGGCACATATGTTGGGTTCATATTTTCCACAAATGTATTGCTGTATGTGTATTGGGTGCTTCACGTCTTGCGGGACAAAGAAGGTCTGGATCGGCAGAGATCTGCAGGAGATAACGAGGAGATGTGAGATTTGGCCTTTTGTCTCAGAGAAGATGACCCAGAAGGATTTCCGGATCATTGAAGAATGAGAGACAATGGTGACAGATCAAAGAGTTGCATTGTGACTGGGATTAAGTACCATGTGACTGTATGTTTGCTAAAGCACCATGTGACTTAGGTTTCGATGCTCCAGGAGTATAAAAGTGTGATGTTACATTGATCAACCTCTTTTTCTTGTTGAGAGGTTGATAGAGCATGTGTTCCGACAATAAAGCTGAACCTGAGAAATAAACTCAGTCTCATCCTTGAGCACATCCTCTACACTGGTGACCCTACGACAAATTATGGCAGGTGACGACCTTCCCGCACCGGACTCTTCAGGAGCCAGCCGGGCTTATGCAGCTACCGCAGTCCAGCTGCCTGATTTCTGGCAACATAGCCCGCGCTCCTGGTTTAACACTGTCGAGGCACAGTTCCATCTTTGGGGAATTTCGGCTGATGCCACGAAATTCTACCATGTAGTCGCAAAGCTGGACAGCCTCACAGCCCAGCGGGTGGAGAACCTGACTAACCACCCACCAGACGAAGACAAGTATGGCGCACTGAAAGCCGCTCTCATCCGTGCTTTCACCCCCTCGCTGGGAGAGCGAGCAGAGAAGCTCCTGGTGCTGACTGAAGGAGAGGCAGACAGGCCCGCAGACCTGATGGCGAAGATGCTGAGTCTGAAAGACGACGAAGATGATGGCTTTATCTTCGCCCATCTTTTCCTCAGGACGCTACCGTCAGCGGTGAGAGTCACCCTGGCCAGTTCACAGCTGCTGGCCGACCGAGATTACCACAAGCTGGGCCAGGAGGCGCAGCGACTCATCGACGCCCATAGGCGACACACGGCCACGACGGCAGCAGCGGAGCTGAGCGCAACGCCCGGAGACGGTAGGGGGCCTGAGGCTGCAGCACCAGATTCGCTGACGTCAGCAGCGGCGGAGGCCAGGAGACACGGAGCGGGCGACGTCCTCTGCTTTTACCATCGACGTTTTGCTGAGAGGGCACGCAAGTGCATTCCACCGTGCCAGTTCAAGCGCTCGGGAGACGCCAGGACCGGGAGCCGGTAGCAGCTGCGGCTCTCGGCGCGAAGAACAAGCTGCTCTACCTGACGGACGCGCGATCAGGGAGGGAGTTCCTTGTGGACACAGGGTCCCAGCTGAGTTTCATCACACCTTCCTACGCTGACCGGCTGGCGCCTTCCAGCAGACCCCTGGTGTTGGCGGCGAACGGGTCGATGATCAAGACCTTCGGGGAGAAGACACCCCCCCCCCCCGTCTTTTCACGGCCGGGCATTCGAGTGGACTTTCGTCATAGCGGCAGTCAGTTATAACATGTTAGGTGCTGATTTTTTGTGCTCAAATGGTTTATTGGTTGATCTTGCTAATAGACGTCTAGTTAATGCACTGTCTTTCCACTCTATTTCCTGCACAGCCCGGGTGGTCCCGCCTACTGCACAGGCCAACGTCACAGCTGCGGGTGGTAAGTTCCAAGCACTACCTTCTCAGTTCCCAGCACTCACAGTCCCAACGTTTTCGGCGTCAGTGGCTAAACATGGGGTGGAACATTTTATCACCACCTCCGGCCCCCCCGTTTTTGCAAAAGCTCGGCGCTTGGATTCAGCTAAACTGGCCATAGTGCGCGAGGAATTCGCCAACCTGGAAAAGCTGGGCATCATTAGACGCTCCAACAGCCCCTGGGCTTCACCGCTACACATGGTCCCAAAGGCTGATGGCTTGTGGCGGCCTTGCGGTGATTTCCGCAGGTTGAATAACGCTTCAGCACATGACCGCTACCCGATTCCGCACATCCAGGATTTTTCGGTTCATTTAGCGGGGGCGCGCATTTTTTCTAAAATAGATTTGGTGCGCGGCTACCATCAAGTCCCAGTACGCGCTCAGGACATACCCAAAACAACGGTAATAACTCCTTTCGGGCTTTTCGAGTTTTTGCGCATGCCATTTGGACTCAAAGGTGCCGCGCAGACTTTCCAGCACATGATGGATGCAGTTTTACGCGACCTCCCTTTCGTGTTCGTCTACTTGGATGACATTTTGGTAGCCAGCACGTCTGAAGACGAATATGAAAGCCACCTCACAGCGGTTTTCTCGGAGGCTGGCAGAGCACGGGTTAATAATTAATCCAGCGAAGTGTCAGTTTGGGGTGGCACGAATTGATTTTTTGGGGCATCGCGTTTCGCCAGAAGGAGCGATCCCTCTGCCCGATAAAGTTCGCGCAATAACAAACTTTCCCCAACCTCAGACGGTCAAAGCACTGCAGGAATTTTTGGGAATGGTTAATTTTTATAACCGTTTCCTCCCTAGTGCAGCGCAGCTCATGCAACCATTGTACGCGGCACTTAAAAAACAAAAACCCACAAGTAAAATCGAATGGTCTCCGGAAAGGGAGCGCGCATTCTCCCAAGTCAAATCAGCCCTGGCAAACGTGGTTTTGTTAGCACACCCGGTGCCAACGGCCCGCATGGCGCTCACCACGGATGCTTCCGATATAGCGGTGGGGGCGGTTGTTGAACAGTTTGTAGCAGGGAGCTGGCAGCCGCTCGCGTTTTTCAGCAAAACCTTGCGCGATAACAAGCGAAAATGCAGCACATTCGACAGGGAGCTTTTGGCCCTGCATTTGGCCATCCGCCATTTCCAGTTCTGGCTGGAGGGGCGCCGTTTCACTGCGTTTGTGGACCACAAGCCGCTAACGTTTGCGATGGCCAAGATTTCAGAGCCTTGGTCGGGCTGGCAGCAAAGACAGCTGGCCGCGATATCGGAGTTCACCACCGATATTTAGCATGTCGCGGGCAAACATAATGTAGTGGCAGACTGTCTTTCGCGTGCAGTAGCAGCGCCTGGCCCCGTGGGGGCAGGCTTGGCAGCCGTGGCCTCGGGCTAGGGTTGTGGTGCGGAGCGCACGCAGCCCCGGTCCGCGTAGGTTTAGATTATGCAGCCATGGCCGCGGAGCAGGTTAGCGACGCGGATGTGCGCGCGCTCCAGTCTGGACCAACAGGGTTAAGGCTGGAGCACAGGGTGCAGCAAATAGGTATGCCCCCCCTAATCTGTGACGTCTCCACGGCGTGGTTCCAGCTGCATGGCGCCGCCGCGTTTTTGACTCAGTCCATTCTCTGGCCCTCCCGGGGGTGCTCGCATCAATTAAAATGGTGGGGGAGAAATTTGTTTGGCCGGGGTTGCGTAAACGGGTCAAGGAATGGGCAGCAGCCTGCGTAGCGTGTCAGCGAGCCAAAACACACAAGCACACTAGAGCTCCTTTGGAGCCTTTTCACATTCCGGCTAAGCATTTTGATCATGTGCATGTGGACTTGGTGGGCCCTCTTCCGTTGTCGCAGGGGTGCACACACCTTTTGACGATGGTAGACCGCACCACGCGTTGGCCAGAAGTGGTTCCTCTGGCGTCAACTACAGCAGAAGAAGTTGCACGCGCGTTTTTAACAGCTTGGGTTGCGCGTTTTGGAGTTCCGTCGGACACAACGTCCGACAGGGGTCCCCAATTTATTTCTGAACTCTGGTCATCGATGGCCCACAGCCTAGGGGTGAAGATTCACCGCACTACCGCGTATAACCCTCAGGCTAACGGTTTGTGCGAACGCTTTCATAGGTCATTGAAAGCAGCCCTCAGAGCGTCTCTTACGGATACAAATTGGGTGGATAAACTTCCATGGGTTTTATTGGGGTTGCGTTCTGCACCTAAGGAGGATTTGCAGGCCTCCCCAGCTGAATTAGTTTTTGCACAACCCCTCCGTTTGCCAGGGGAATTCCTTCCCGACAATCCTGCACCAAATTGCCCCCCCCCCCCCGATCAACTGTTGCAGAGAGGCACAGGATCAAATACCCTTCCTGGCCCAGTTCATCACAGTTTTCCACGCGTTTTTGTGCCGAAGGCTTTGAAAAATGCGGAGTTTGTTTTTGTTAGACATGATGCACAACGCCCAGGTTTGCAGCCGCCTTATGACGGGCCTTTCAGAGTGTTGGAAACAGGGGAGAAGCATTTTTTGCTAGATTTAGGAAGCAGGGAAGAGTTGATTTGCATAAACAGACTCAAACCCGCTTTTGTTCTGGCTGATGAACATGTGCAGTTGGCGAGGGCCCCCCGCCGTGGCAGGCCGCCGACAAGGCATTCTTCGGACCCCCCACAGAGATGTGCTAACAGTTCTGATCCACAGGTGCAGGAGGACGCTGCTGAAGGAACAATGCCGGCTTACAGCAGATATGGCAGGAGATTAAGACGTAGGCAATTGGTGGATTGATTTTTGATATGTGGTAATGTTTTCTGTCATACATCGCTGATGATGTTTTGTCCCTTAGTAGACGTTTGGGGGGGGGGGGGTTATGTGGCACATATGTTGGGTTCATATTTTCCACAAATGTATTGCTGTATGTGTATTGGGTGCTTCACGTCTCGCGGGACAAAGAAGGTCTGGATCGGCAGAGATCTGCAGGAGATAACGAGGAGGTGTGAGATTTGGCCTTTTGTCTCAGAGAAGATGTCCCAGAAGGATTTCCGGATCATTGAAGAATGAGAGACAATGGTGACAGATCAAAGAGTTGCATTGTGACTGGGATTAAGTACCATGTGACTGTATGTTTGCTAAAGCACCATGTGACTTAGGTTTCGATGCTCCAGGAGTATAAAAGTGTGATGTTACATTGATCAACCTCTTTTTCTTGTTGAGAGGTTGATAGAGCATGTGTTCCGACAATAAAGCTGAACCTGAGAAATAAACTCAGTCTCATCCTTGAGCACATCCTCTACACACACACACACACATTCACACCTAGGGCCACTTTAGAGTCTCCAATTAACCTAACCTGCATGTTTTTGGTCTATGGGAGGAAACCGGAGAAATCCCGGAGTAAACCCACGCAGATACGGGGAGAACATGCAAACTCCACACAGATCACTGTTGGTCAGGGGCTGGGATCGAACCAGGGGTCCCATGGCCAAGAGTGAGTTGCTGTGCTGCCGCAGTGCTAACCACTTCGCCACTGCACCGCCTGGTTGCCCACCATTGGCCCACCAAGCTGTCTGTCATGTAGATGGAAGGGGTGCTAAAGGTAGCCTATTAGTCCCCCAGCTAACACTGGTACCAGGAGGCTCACACCAAGCTCAGCTTATATTGTAGCTTATATTGTTATTTTCCTCAGATCTTAGTCACCCTAATAGCCATCCAGTCCACAATACACCTCACGTCACTCTGCCCATCTCCCAATAATTTTGCTGTGATTACACAGCAAATCGCCAGTACTGTACTGGGACACCAGCCGCAGCAACCAGCCAAGGCTGGAGGCTGCTGGCTTTTGCAGCCAGCTCCCCTACCATCCTCCAGGGCAACGTGCGACTCTGCTCTGCTCTTGCGGGCAGCACAGGTGAGCTGCCTCGTGACAGGGCTGTGGGAACGGAGTGGTGTCCCGCAGAGCAAGACACTGCCCTTTGAGATCCCGTGGCTTGGCAAGCTTTGCCTCAGCTCGGCTAGCAGCCTTGGGTCCTGGGCCAGGTTGGTTGCGGCAATTGTGGGGCCACTTGGTACATGGTGCTAGTGATTTGTTGTGGAATCACAGCAAAATTACAGGGAGATGGGCTGGAATGACACAAGATACACCATGACTGTGGATCAGTGAACAAGCACTGGTCATCTGAGCTAGAAGCTAGTCAGCTAATGGCTAACTAATGTAAGAGGTAGGGCAGAGATGAATAGGTGAAGGATGTTTCTTAAAGTGACAGGCTTTAAATCAGAGTGTTTCAAGGAAGCCAGGAAAAATACAAAAACAAATTTGCGTCAGTAATTAAATAATGAAAGAAAATGTGAACAAAATGTCACAAACACTTAATTAAGACATGAGTGAGCTGTTAAAATGAGGAAAAAGTGCAGTCAGTGACCCCAACCTCTTATACTTCCAGATACCGCGGCTGGGCGTGTTTAAATGTTTTTTTTATTCTAAGCTGCGTCATAGTGAATTGTGTTAAACATGCTTACAGAAGGCAGTCATGCCTTACATCATTTGAAAGCTTAGAATTTTGTCTATTTAGTTATTAAAACAGATTTTGGAAAAATGATAACACTGGATTGAAATATAACTTTTAACCAGGTAACGGTAGCATGAGCTCGAATGAGTGACTTACAGAAAGTAGCTTCTCTCCGTCCCAGAATCAATGGTTGTTCCACAAATATGTACGGTCCATTTGTACTGCAAAGGGTCCAAAAGAGTCCAATATATCCATTTGTGTAAGATTTATTGTCCATCTTGATGACAACGGGGAAAATTGACCATAAATAGACCATAAAACTGCCGAAAATCAGCCAAAAATGGTTAGCTTTGTAAGCTAGAAACACATCACTGCCAGGAGGTTGAACCGGAAAAGAATCCCCCCCATTCGGGTGAGGATGGATCATGCCCAGGAGAGATTGACAGCTCATTTGACCCAATAGAACCTCTATTTTGTGATTGACAGTCGTGGAAACCAATGAGCGATAAAGGTCCATGAAGGTCCAGCCTCATAGCTAATGGGAACACAATGAGCCAATTACATCAGAGTAAGCAAATGATGGACGTGTGGCTTAGCCAACTAATTTGTGAATTCAGGGATACCTCACAAGGGGCCCATTCAGCTCTGTTGCCCCTGTGAGAGCGCGCGTGTAACGCAGGTGTGTAAGAGCTAGTGTAAACCAGTCTGTGAATCCAAGAAAGGAGCATTGTAACATCACTCACCTTTTTGAAAAATGGCTAAAATTAACACGGAACATCAAAGAAATTATTAATTACTTGACCTAGTCGTTAGCTGAAGAATCGCGGGGGGGGGGGGCATGGCACAGTTTAACACAATTTGAAGACGCCTGACAAAAAGGTGTGTAATATATTCATTTCTTGTCCTGTTGTTAAAATTTTTACCTGAACTTCATAACACTTGGTTCTACATTCCTGTTGTGTTTTGCAGCCAGTATATAACAGCTGTATGTTATTTTCAGGCATTTGTATCTAAAAAAACATTCAGGTGAACTTTCATTTCTTCAAAGGTAGTATGGTTAGATTACTGTTACTCAGTGGCTGAAGCATTTAGAGGGATTCTGACTGTTTTGCTAAAAAATTTAGTGTTTTCTTTTGAATGAGACCAACCCCATGAAGACAGTGCAAGGGGCTGAAGAGCAGCTTTCAGTTTAGTTTGTGTTTTTCAGGCGCTTCTCAGGGAAATGGTCTGGAAGAATAAGGGGTTTTTAACCTTCAGGAACCCAAGGCACAATACATACAGTATGTGGGTGTCATGTTTTTGCCTTGGAATTGATCACTTTACTACTCTCCACCAGATGGCGCCATTTTGACCATATTTGGCATATGGAGAAAAACCTCTTTCCAGTAGATGGCGCTGTCACAGCCCCCTTGTTGCTAACCACGACACATCAGGCTGTAATAATTCAACACTAAAAATTTACTTTGCATGTAGTATTTTGAAAATAACTTTTTTCTGTTTTTTTTTCATCTAAAAACATGGTGGGATTGGTTAAAATTAATATTTGATACCAATAGTTAGGTCAGATCTAGATAAAAAAAAAATTAGCGCAATGAAAGCAGAATATTAATGTATATTTGTTTTAGACCTACCTTAGGAACGCACATTTTTGTGATTAGCAATATGAGTGTGACTAATATTTGAAGGGTTCCTGAGGGTTGAGAGGAGTGTTTTGATATTTTTTCAATAATCAAGTAACCAATAGATACATTTCAGAAGGTTAAAACCTACAAAAACACAATTTTTCAGTGAATGACCCCTTTAACTTCTTTATAGCCACATAAAATCTTCATAGTCAACAGGTGAATTGCAGCCCATTCTCACCATTAAATCTGGCTGTTTGGATTTTTTACAGTTTTTTTTTCTCAGAAAGTTACAGCTTTTTTCCAAACATTGTGCCTCATAAATTTTCTGGCTTTCTAATAAATTTGTCATAACTTTCTGTGACAATTTGTTGTTTCTTTCAGGTAAAATTGGTTTTTGTTCCAAATATACAAGATTTCCTCATGAGACTGCATCTTTTCCCCCCCTAAATTTGTCATATTTTTGGCATAAATTTGCTGCTTTTCTATTAAATTTGTTCTATTCTTCCTTGTAAGTTTCTTCTCTTTTTCAGGTAATGTTCAGCACTTTTCTGCGGTGGCCCAGAGAGCTCACCAAAACACTAACGTTAGCATGCGTTTGTATTTGCGTTGTGGCTTTTGCATTTTGGCCCGCTGTCTAGGCCACTCCTGCAAAGCAGCAACTTTTCCAGTAAATTTGTTTTGTTTCCCACAGATTTTTTTTGTGACTTTTTCTTGCAGATTTGTTGCTGTGAGAATTTTTGGGATACATTTCCAGCTGTTCTTTTAAATTTGTCATTTTTCTAGTGAAGTTACAACTTTTTCCTCACAAATCTGTGTCTTCTTTTAATTGGAAGTTTTGAATTTACTGTCCAGGCCTTAAGGAGCCACTTGATTTGGGCAAAAAGAGCCACAGGTTGTAGACCCCTGACCTAGAAGAACAAACTGCTTGAAGTCACCAACCCTTGTTTGTGTCCCTCTGTCCCGCAGAGCTGCGGATCCCGGACAACGCCAACGTCTTCTATGCCATGAACTCCACTGCCAACTACGACTTCGTGCTGAAGAAGCGCGGCTTGGCCCGACCAGTGCGGGCCAAGAACGTGGCCAGCTCAACGCTGCCCCGCATGAAACAGAAGGGACTGAAAATCGCCAAAGGGATTTTCTGAAGAGCCACACGCCCACCCCCTCTTCTGCCTTTCTACTCCTCAAAAACAGTCATTAAAAAGAAGTTGTGTTGGAGGCAAACGGACCTGAAGCTTCTGCTCAGAGAGGGAGGAGCACCTTCACATCGGGACCTTCTGAGGATTTAATGAGGCTGAAGTCATTTGTTGGGGGAGGGTCGCGAGCTGCACTACTCAGAACAATTCCTTCTCCTGGTCGCTGATTTTTGTTTACACCTGTTTACATCATAAGCTCACTCATTCACCACTCGAGGATTTTCCTTTGATCTTCATTTTTCTGCACGTTTAGTTGCCTGGCAGCCTGAACTCTTCAGTCTTCATGCTCTCTCCTTCCCGCAGCGGCGTGCTCTTTAACTGGAGGTGGAACATGACTGTTTTAGTTTCTGGTCGGGTGTCTGAATGCGATTCTGCTTTTGTTCGGGGAGCCTTTGCTGCGAGTGTACCACCGTCTCACCCCTGATGTCAATTAAGGTTTGGCCCTCCACTTTTTCAGTTTTTTAAAGGCCAATTCAGAGGGATGTGCACTCTTAACTTCTGAATGCTGCCATGTTGCAAAAGCAGAAAAACAAAAAGGTCTAAATGTGGCCTTAACCAGAGACATGGTGTCAAAATCCAGTCCACATGCCACTGTTTTCTTTGTTTTTATGAATGAAATGTAACCACTACGAGCTGGAGGAGGAGTCGGAGCTGAGAATAAAAGACTGAGTTTGTACATAGGGATTAACACCATCTCTACAGGATCTTCTTTTGTTAATATGGACACTTATTTTGCTTTGCACATTTGTTTGCATCTCTGCTCTGAAATGGTGCTGCTACTCACCTCCTGATCCTCTCCAGTCACCATGTTGGAAGCCAGCAGATGTGTCTGCTCTCAGCTGCAGAGTGGGACGTGTGAATGTTCAGTTACATATTAGTCCTCTTTCAAAGACGCCAGCATTTGGAAACGGAAAATACAAGTGGGCTCAACTAATGTAA